>KL257004.1:344-13780 GCA_000699545.1 Podiceps cristatus
CTGGAGAAAAGGAGGCTGAGGGGAGACCTTATCACTCTGTACAACTACCTGACAGGAGGTTGTAGCGAGGTGGGTGTGGGTCTCTTCTCCCAAGTAACAGGTGATAGGACAAGAAGAAATGGCCTCAAATTGCACCAGGGAAGGTTTTGATTGGATATTAGGAAACATTTATTCACCAAAAGTGTTATCAAACACTGGAACAAGCTGCCCAGGAAAGTGGTTGAGTCACCATCCCTGAAGGTATTGAAAAGACATGTAGATGTGGTGCTTAGGGACATGGTTTAGTGGTGGACTTGGCAGTGATAGGTTTATGGTTGGATTCGATGATGTTAAAGGCCTTTTCCAACCTAAATGATTCTATGATTCTATTCTATGATCATGGGTAACCTGACAAAGTATCCTGGCAAAATACTCTCAGAGGTCAGAACTGGAAGCATTTGTGATCAAGATGACAAGTTATGAGGCTGTGGAGTTGCCATTCATGTCTTAGGTGAGTTGAATGCATGGAACTTAGGGAAAAGCAGTGCCCTAGTCCCTGCTCTCTCTCCAACCATCCTATATGTTACTTGCCCTGGGGGATTTTATTATAGATTTGTAAAGCCAGAATTAAAAATTTGCCTGTAGTTATTGGTTAAACTTTGTTTCTTTCAGAAAAGGAACCTTCAAATGGTCTTTGTTTCTGTTACTGACATCCACATTACCCTAGTCATCTTTTATTAAAGCTGAAAGGGGAACAATCTAAGTGATTGGAAAAACCTCTTCAAAGCCAATGAATCACCTCAAACATCTATGATCTTCTCCTCTATGGTTTTGACTTATGAGCAGTAGCTGAGGGAATTGGTGTGGTTTAGTCTGGAGAAAAGGAGGCTGAGGGGAGACCTTACCACTTGCTACAAGTGCCTGAAAGGAGGTTGTAGAGAGGGGGGTTTTGGTCACCTTTCCCAAGTAAAATCTGATGGGATGAGAGGAAATGGCCTCAAGTTGCACCAAGGGAGGTTTAGAATGGATATTAGGAAACATTTCTTCACTGAAAGGGTTGTCAAGCACTAGAACAGGCGACTCAGGGACGTGGTTGAGGCACCATCCCTGGAGGTATTTAAAAGACATGTAGATGTGGAGCTTAGGGACACAGTTTAGTGGTGGACTTGGCAGCGTTAGTTTATGATTGGACTTGATGATCTTTGCAACCTAAATGATTCTGTGATTCTATGATTCTGTGGCTTTTTTCTCTAACACAGAGGAACCTGAAGTTATTCATTTGTAAAAAGCAACTTATTAAAATGTAATATTGCAAATGCAATTCACCACTCAGGAGAAAATTGAAGAGAAAGGAAACCAAGCACAGAGGAACATAAAGCTGTGATGGACTTTTTGAGCCATTAAAATCAAGCTCTCTGAAACTGCCTACACTGTTAAATGTTTTCCTTGATGGTGCTGATTTACTGCAGAGATAATGAGGGTATAAGACCCTTTAGGGAGTTTTTGTGTACTCTTATGGGCTATGTAGAAGGATGGTGACCAGCAGATTGAGGGAAGTGATTATCCCACTCTACTCAGTAAGGTGAGGCCACATCTGTGTCTGGTTTTGGGCACCCAATTCAAGAAGGAAGTGGTGAAACCACAGAAGCCTCCAGCAGGCAGGTACTGAGATGGTCACAAGGTGAGAGCATGTGACCTGGAAGGAGAGCCTGGGGGAGCTGGGCTTCTTTGGTCTGATGAGAGGTGAGATCACAGATCACAACTACTGGAAAGGTAGTTATGAAGGTACTGGAGTCAAATTCCAGCAGGTAGTGCCAGATGCCATAGCAGGGGAGAGCCGTCACATATTGAGCTTGGGAGGTTCTGATTGGGCATTAGGAAAATATCTAGGTGGCTGGTACAGGGCAGGAACAGGTTGCTTGGGGAGGTTGTGCGATCTCTATCTTTGGAAGGTATCAAGAGTTGCCTAGATTAAGCGACCTCTGATCTTACCCTGTGTTGGCAATAGTCTTGCTTCAAGCAAAAGTTTCAACTAGGTAAGATCCTCTCCAATCAATACTTGTGTGATCCTATATGGACATCCCCACTTGTGCTGCTCTGCCTTCACTAGACCTGGCTGGAATGGTTAGTGAATGCAAAACACTTAAAATGCATGCATGCTTTCACAAGCTGGTCTTTAATGTCAGATTTTCACAATCACAAAATCTTAATTTTTAATCCCTGACTATGTTTTTCAGCAAAATTCTATTTCTCTCTTGTTCTAAATTCAATGCACAATAAAATGTGGTTTTGAAAAGCTGATACGGAATGGAACCAACATACTCTGGTTAATATTCATCCTCTTGCTGCCGTTGTAGCTCTGGAATACTGGATCTCAGCATTTGCTTGCTGTGTTAATGCTTGTGTTTTATTCTCCTTTTTCTTTGCATTATCTTACTTAGTCTGCAAGGTTTTTGTGATAAACCCTACTGGTTTACAAAACATGAAGCAAAGTTTTGTTGCTATAGAGATATTCGCTATACCTTATTATGTATTAAGGTAATATTATACTCCCTGAGACGAAGACATGTACAAATCTTGACAAAGTTCAGTGTAGCATGAATATTTAAACACAGGTGTAAAACATGCAAAATATGCAGCAACATCTGTTTCAGAATAATTTTATATATATGTGTATGTGTTATATATATGTATAGTGAGACAGTGAACATAAAACCCCCATATTCTTGTAGACATTATTTCAAAATTTCTGTAGGATGCACATTGATGTTATGATCATGTTGGTGTGAAATAAAAAAGTGAGAGAGAAAAAGAAAATAATGCAATAAATTTATCAATAACCAATTAACCTCAAAATTTTAAAGACTCTCTGTGGATAGGTGAGCACTTCAGGATAGATACTGAAAAACCTGGATTTTCCGAACTGCATGGTTAAGGACATCCAATGAAATGGCTGACAGTTGTATGAAACCAAAAACTTGGAACTGATATAGCAAAGGGTAGATGGGGACAGAAAACATCTTTTTAATTTAAACTTGCCCCAAGACAAGCAGTTCCTCACAGCTGAGATTGTCTATAGTTTCTCTGTGTTCTCTGAAATTCATTCAGCTTCAGTAGTCACCACATCTAGTGACCCCTTTGAAGACTTGGTCTAGAAAGGAGGCCACGGTGGCAGTGTTAGGAAGCTTTACCCAAATCATCACACCAACAGGTTGCACTATCCCTCCTCTCTGAATTTATCAGGCTCACCCAAATTTTAGAAGAGTAAAATCTTCAGAATCTGCACACATTTGTGGAGTGGACGAGTCTGTTTTTATTTACTCCTCTTCCTCCACTTTCCTGGAGTGCAGCACTCAGAATAAAACCATTTGTTACCAGGTCACTGTTATGGCTTTGGGGCAACTGCTGCATATGTGAATTCAGAGGAAGATTACACTGTTTTTGAAAGCTAGTTGTTTCACAGCACAAGGCATGTATTCAAACGGTCTTAAAATTATCTTCAGAGGAACCGTCCCTTTCCCAAGGAGTAAAACAAAAAAAAATCACTGATAATATTTTAGGTATGAAAAGGTATAGGTAATTTTAACTACAATTATGAATTTGTGTGGATCCTCCAAAACACAAAATTATTTGCTTTGTCAGTGACCACAGAGGTCTTCATGATTGTCACCTCCTCATGAGCCTCGGGTATCTGGCTCTTCAGGATGTCCATTTCCCTGCTCGCTGAGGTGAATCAGGCTGGGAAGCACTGGAGCAACAGCACTGGGAAATGATGCTGCAGCTGGGAGTTAGTAGCCAGAAAGCTCTAGTCCCCAGAGCGTAGCAGTCTCCCTGTTGGCAAAGGTTTCTTGCCTTCCCGACCTACCAGCCCAGTTTTGTTCAGTAGATCTGTAAAAAGTGCGAAGGGCCATAGTTTCTTGATAAAAGTCAAGCAGCATGGTATCAGACTATAAGCTCTTCAAAGCAAGGGCTCGGTCACACAGTGGAGCGGCGGTTCTGGCTGGGGCCATGCCTCTTACTGCAGTACAAATAATGAAAATATAAAATGTACAGTGCTGCCCAAACGGAGAGACTAAGCACAACACTGGCACATTCTCACTTTCCAGATGAATAAGCTCTCTGTGCAAAAATACGAACTGGATGTGAATCCTGACTTTCTTCCTGAAGTTTGGGAGATCTTCATCATATGCATAACTAATGTTATTGCATAGCACATATCCCCTGCTTCTATCAGTGCCATGTAAAAAAACTGGAGGGCATTGTTTAAAATAATGATCAGCTTAGGTCCTCATTCATATAACTGCACAAGAAGCAAACAGCTGAATGGCAAATTGGCTCCTGTTCAAAAGTTTCCTAGCAACAAAACAGGTAATGCAGCAAGCAGCAAGACAGGCTGTATACTGCCAGCATCTGAAATGATGAGTTGTACACAAAAAAACCCTCTTTCTATTACGGGATACTTGTTCTAAGACTGAATGGTGCCTCAGGACTACTTTGTGAAAGTGAAGTCAGGAATACAAAAAGCTACCCTCAGCACTCTGTTATTGCATTGTTATCCTCTCTAGTCAGTAGTTTGCAATTTTGGGATAAGAAAATAGGGGAAATTCGAACCAGGACAGGTAACAGCTGCTAGGTCCTTTGTTAATGTGTTTGCTATAACTGGAGACATTCATATTGTTAATGGGGCTTGAAGGACAAATAGGTGTTATGAATATCTCTTGAAAGTCTAGTCAAATGCCATGCCAAAAAATTACCATTAAATCATGACCACAATTAATACCCTGTTGTTCTGGCTCAAATATTAAAAAAAAATATATATATCTATCAGCTTTTCTTTGGAGCATTGGAGATGTTTGGGGGGTTTTTGTTTTGTTTTATTTTGTTTTTCCAATTGGCAGTACTTTGGGAGCAGGACTATCTGTTGGTTTTAGTGTGTACAGCACCAGCCCCGTGGGAGCCCCCTGGGCTAGGCTTAGCCTGCATTAAAACATCTAGTTGCTTTGGTGCCTTGGAAGTGCAGATCCTAAGAGGTCCCCCACATCACCTCCTGCATGCTCCAGGCATTTTTCTCCTGCTGCAGGTTGCCTTCCCTGCCACTGTGTGTAGCTACATGCTTATACCCCTGCCTGGCTCTCTGAAATGCCATCTGTACGTTTTCCTTCTATTTAAACAGCACCACGTAAAAGTCTGGTTCAGGAAGGCGGCTGCAGAGAGAGGCGAGCAGATATGACTGCGGAGGCAGCAAGGGTCCAGGAATGTGTGGCTTCAAAAAAAGCAGGAAGGGCCTTGCACTGGCTCTACAACTGCAAAGTGCACCAGAGCAGGAGCCGACCCGTCAGGAGCAGGATGCAGGATGCCGACGGCTGTAGGGGGGCCTTGCCCTTCCCGTCTGTTCCTTGTGGACCCCATGGCCGTGTCTGCCAGGCAGCTTGCTGCATGGTCGCCCATCCACACCATGGTCCTTTTTGTTTGGGTTTTAGTCCACCTCACCAACATCATTGATGGACAGTGCTTTAGGAAAACCAGACCTGTTTTTTCTAAACCTGGTCTTCCTGGTTTCTGGTGCCCTGAAGTGTGAAGTATGTTCCCATGGCTATTTATCACCTTTTCTGACCACCTCATGTAACTTCTTCAGAGAACTTTGTGATTATCTTTCAATATGATACAGTGGCTCCTGTTTTTCCTTGTTTTGTGTGTGACATCAATTTTATATTGAATTTCCTGATGTATTATTCACCTTCTAAGCCTTAGAGCAATCACATTTCATTTTATTAATCTCCGTCTAACACTACTCTCCACCCTCAAGCCTGGTGTTTTGAGTTTCATAGTGATTCCACCATAAATACGCCAGTTCCATGCATTTGCACTGAAGCCAGGTTTTGTTCCTGTCACTTTTGCTGTACTTTGAGAAAATAGGAGCACTTCTTTGTATGCTCATCTTTCTTCAGACTCTTTGTCTTTAGCCCTCTCCCTTGAAGCTGTTAGGATATGTTTTACGGAGGAGGACACAGCTTTGCAAAATATTTTAACCACAAGGGAAAAGCCCTCGAAGTTTCAGAGGATCGGAAAAGTCTCTGTAAGCAATGGTGGGATTTTGCGTTAATTATAAAGGGAGGGAGACATGGAGGCCACATCTGCATGGCCTGCCAGGGCTGGGACTCTGCGCTGGGACTTCATCCCAAGCCCCAGAGAGCTGTGGTAACTGAGGTTTGGGGATTTTGTGTGAGTGTTGGATAAGCCAAGGAGTTTCTAGCTATTGACTATAGAGGGCAAGCAGGGACACTAAGGCAACAATCTTTTTGTGCCTAACATTGGGGTCACATGAGTATCTCTCTCCTTGCTGATGAAGGCATTGCCTTGACAACCAGGGTGGTGATGATGCCTAATCGCACAAATAATTAACATCGCTCAAGAAGACAACAGCCTATAGCATGACACATCCCCAGGGTGACTTGTCTCCTGGCAAGACTCCTCACTGATAGGGGACTCCTGGTTTTCCATCTGCAGCCCAGTCCTCCACACTCTTCTCCTTTGTGTAACCAGATGGGCCTCTCTCAATTCAGATTTCAGATGGTGCGTTTGCAGGTGGACTGAGCTTTGGGCTCAGGGTTTTTGTGAAAATTTTGTTATGAAGCATTAGAAGCCTAGCTCCAAACATCAGCAAAAAA
The DNA here is from genome assembly GCA_000699545.1 of Podiceps cristatus. Lineage (NCBI taxonomy): Eukaryota > Metazoa > Chordata > Aves > Podicipediformes > Podicipedidae > Podiceps > Podiceps cristatus. Next base: position 6,992 of record KL257004.1, read on the forward strand.
CCCCCAGGGTTTCTAGCTGCAGCAGAAATAGTCGTGTCCAATCAGGAAAAAAAAGAACAATTACAAATGCAACTGCTTCCTAAATATGGCATAATGAAGCCACAGCATCAAAGAGAAGTCCATTAGCAGCTTTAAATGCTACTAAGTGCTGAAATGGCAATTCCTTACTGATGGCGATACTGACTTAGAAATATAAGCACATTGTAAAATAATGGATTTTGACTACAGAATCAGAGTCAGCTGTATCCTAATGGCATTTTGTCCTTTATTCTTCAAATCAACTAGCATTCACACATGTGCCCTGAGGAGATAGCAAGCAATTTCAGGCTTCTAAGTTTCTGCAGATTTTGTGCATAGCTTTTTATTGCAGAGAAAGGGGGTCATGCTTTAAGCGGTTCATACTGAAAATGTTAAATTGAATACATATGCAGCAGCTAATAGTACCGTTATTAACTTCAGGAAAGCTCAGGTATCTCACATTGGAGAACACGGGTCTTGTGAATGGCTCTGATTCTCTAGCAAATTAGTTTCTTTTGAATCAAACCACCTTAAAATATTAACAAAATATGAACATTCCTACTTCTATATTTTCCAAGGTCAATCTTACATGTTCAACAAGAACGGTCACAGTGATGGTCTGGCTACCAGGAGACAGAGTCAGTCAGTGATCTTTAGGTGTTTAATTGAGGTAGACTGAAATCAGGGCACTTTCCCCTGACAGATCTATGAGCCTATTGTTCAGTGTTGCAACTACTACCACCAAGCCTCTTTTTACTACTCTCACGTCCTTCCCAATCTGAAACCTTCCCAGACAGTGTCTGGGCTACAGGCACCTGTGGTCCAGCTCCATGAAGTCCACCAGTGAAGAGCACAAACTACGGCTCCATCTCGCAGCCCAGAGGGAAAAACAGCTTTTTTTAAACTCTGTGGTTCACACGCACATAAGTATTACTCAGAAAAGAAGTCACAGTTGCATCTTCCACTAACGCTATAGCTTAAGTTAGAAAGAAATCAAAGCATCTGGAAGCCCTAGGTCACTGTGATCCCTACTGAGGTCAAATGAAGCGGGGTGGTGGTGGTGGGGCATCAAGTCAAGCTGATAAAGATTTGGGAGCGTTCAGTATCCAAGCACAGGATGGCAATGGCCAGACATGGTTACTCACACTAAGGACAGCACCAGACTTTGCCCAGTAATGAAATATTGGTAATGGATGACGTCAAAGACTTCAAAGGAAACTTGAAGTGTAAGGACACATAGTGGCTGATAAGAAAGAGGGTTCCCCACCCAGCAATGTTTGAGGTTTATCATCCATTGTTAGCTGACACAAGAAAACAAAAGTCTCAAAGATATTCCTGAGATGAATATTTTTCAGTTCAATAAAGCTGGATTTAAGCCAAATCATTGGTTTGAATGTTTCAAAACATCTTGTTTCAATTTTAATGTGTTTTAATTGGTAGCTTTTTAGTGTAAATCAACAGGGCTGCATAAACAAGTCATTCCCAAGTGGAAACTGAAAATTTTCCTTTGAAAAAGGGTCAGTACATTGTATTCTGACATTTTCTCCATTTTGTTAGGTTGCGGGATTCTCATGAATGATTTAGGTTTCAGTAAACGTACATTTTGGTATGAAAAAAATCATAGTTGAGAAATTGCTAGTCACATCCAGAGACAATTATACAACCACCATATCAAAACATGACACATTATCATTTTATGAAAGAAATTAAAAGCCAGAGGCAAACATACAGTACCAGATTATAATGTAGGGATATTAGCATTAGAAGGCAGTGTGGGACCCTTTTCAGCATATTGATGAAGACCAGCATATGCTAATCATATACTAGATCCACAGAGAGGGAACGTGGACTTATGTTCAAGGCTGTATAACCTGTCAGATGCAAGATTCACCCTTATCTTAGAAAAGACTTCATGGCTAATTAAATTTAAGCTGCAGTGCAGAGGGTTAGCAGGTGAAGAGGATTGGTGAACTGGAAGAGAATGTATGAAGTTAAATGCCACGGCTTCCTGCCAACCCTGACTCTGATGGGATCAGATCTACCATTTCGAGAACAGGCACCAAGGGTGCAAAGCTGTCAATAAAATGAGCATCTGGATATTGTATAATCTGTAATGATGTTATTTTCAGGGGCGTTGCTCAGGAGGGAATCGCATCCATTTGATAACACACTTTGTTAGTTCACTTTACTATATACATGCTATATCTTACTGTATTTACATATTGACATTTATGTATTGAAGCTACACATATTTGAAATGAATACTGACTTCAAAGCAGCATATACTTGCAATAAGGTTTAAATGATTTCAAAATAAACATATAGCTGAAATGAAAGCCTTAGAACTTATTGTAATGGAAAGAGAAGTCCTTCACATATATACTAAAATGAATTCTAAATATTCAAGCTTATTCCTCCTTTAACAATTAGCTTCAACTTTTTTCTAGAAGGACCGAATCTGCAATTTAATTCATTTGCTGGGTCAATTCAATTCAGTTGCTGTGGCATTTCAGTACCTGGCAACTAAAAACTAAAAATAAGGATTGCATTTCTTAACACAAATTTGGCACAAAGCTATCTGGAAAATCAGTGTCTTTGCTTTACAATATATTTTTTCTAAAATTCTGTTTGCAATACAGCATGGCATGAGTAGCAACAGTCCATTCCCCTTTGTTTCCCTTTTTGTTATTTTCCCTCTCCTCACTGAAAAAGAAGAAAGTGAAGTGAAGGGCAGAAACAGATCTTTCCCTTTATAGTTACAGAGAACTTCACATTTCACTTAGGGATTTTGTTTATTTGTTTGTTGTTGGGTTTTTGGGTTTTTGTGGGAGTTTTTGTTTTGGTTTGTTTTGGTTTGTTTTGGTTTTTTTTTTTTTTTTTTCCCTTTTCCCCTTGCCACTGAAAACATTGGATCCAAAATAAAAAGCTGTCCAAAGGTTCTGGGAAAATACTGAAAATGCCTTCCTGCTCTTAATAGTTTTAAATGGAAGGTCCTTATCATAGCACAAGGTTACTTCTTCAGTAACACGACTTTGTTACATGATACTTTGCTACTTTGTTACTTGAATACTTGTGATGGATTTTCCAATGCATTGATTGCTAATTTGTTCTCTCAATTTTCTGCTTCCATTTTGCCTTTGTTATTTAATCTCTTCTGGCCTAAGAAAATGAAAACGTAATTGACATTTTGTAAACAGTGCATTTAAGGTGAAAGATATTTTTATTAAATACCCCCTTGACCATCTGTTTTCCAGTTCATGGAATACAGCTGTCTCTGAATGTGCATGTAAATACCATTAGCACTTACAGGAGCTGCCATGTACATCAGGGAAAAATGCATTTTTTTCCTGCATTCTTCTCCTCTGAGCATTAGTGCCATGTATTCTGCTGTGTTGAAGAGGCAGGAGGTTGTAACACTTAAGAAAATTTTCAAGAAAAAGAAGTTTTTCCTAGTAAAGGTTAGTAGCCCATCTTCCAGCCAATGCTTTGCTATTTCCAATTTCAGTATTTCATTACCTAGTTGAGAAATTTTGTGACATTAACAATATAGACATATTTGCAGTTAAATTTGCACTTCAAAGCAAATGTGCTTATACTGTTTTCAGTCCCTGATTAGGACAGTGAAGCCTACATAGCTGAACGACAGCAGAAATCATTGCCGCAGTCAAGTAAGACATGGTCTCACCAGGGCAGAACTCCGATTGACATATCATTCCATCTTTGGCCCCAAAAATGATATGTTTAAGATGAAATAAGACAGCTACACAGACACACACAAAAAGATCTAAAATGGTAACAAAAATGAACGAACCTGAGGAAGTGAATTATTTGAAAGGTTACTAAAGTAAATTAATCTTTTGAGGTAACCTTGCTTTTTTTTTTTTTTTTTTTTTTTTTTTTTTTTTTTCCCCCCTGGTGGGAATACCTCATTCTCTGTACTCTGTCAAAATTGTCCCTCTTTCTTACTGATATTCTTCTGCAGTGGTCTCTGGCTCTGCATTTCCTTGCCGTCACCACATAGTCTGGCTGGACCAGCTGCTGGAAGCCGTTGATCCCATTTGGCAAGTTCCAGCAGATGCACAAGATCATTCACTCCAGAGGATGCATACAGCATGTGCGACCTCCAGAGTTCATGGGATTTTAGAGGCTGGGTTTGCCTTTTAGGTATATGCTGTGTACAGAAGGAGATTTTAACAGGAAAGCCCCTGAGGAATTCAAAGTTTGATGTAAGGAAGAGCCACAACAGAGCAGAGACTGGCAGATTTGCTGGGTCTTCCAAAATTAAGAGAACATATTTAGGATACAGGTGTTGAATAAATGAAACTCTCCCAAGAGACAGAGCTCCTGCTGATTAATTTAAACTAAATCAAGGCAGATTTGTCTCATTAATTCTTATTAGTGGCTGGTTACAGACAGTGTGATTGAACAGGAAAATGTTAATAGTAACCAATGGCTGACTTTGCACTAAACAGTTGAAAGGTGATGCTGCTTAGGGAACTGGTTCATGCACCTAAAATCAAAACTAAAGATACAGCATTTTTAAATCAGGTGAGATAATTTCTTCTGATAGCCTAAAGGTCTTTACATCTTAACTGAATAATTTTAATCAAAAGGATATTACTTTCTTTTGATGATGGAAATGAAGGAAAACATTCCTTGTCTACTGACGTACTTGAATTTGCATCATTATTTCCCCTTAGTTAATCCAACTGTTCTTTAATTAATTTCTGTGTCCATTAGTTCCTGCACCATTTTTTTGCAGAATCTTTTGAAATGATGGCCAATTTCAACTAGTTGTGGTAGAAGGATTAAAAATAATCAGGTTCCTAAAGTTTTTGTGAAAATCGGTGTTGCTTACACTACGACAGCCACGCGAGCTCACCAGGCTTATGCTGCCCTTCCCCTGGGGCTGGTCCGTCATGGTGCTGTGCGCTGCCTGCTCAGGCAGCAATGCACCGCTCGGGACAGGCAATAGGAAACCCCACCACTTGCTGAGTTCAGTCACAAAGCAACAAGAGGAATCTGAGGTGCTGTGAAGGGCACAGGGCAAGTGGGAAGGGGGGAAAGCAAGGGGTGTGGTGGTACGACTGTGTGCAAGGACATAGGATAGACACAAACAAGAGATTTTTTTTCTATTAGAGCCACAGCAAATGGAATAACTGATTTGCTCCAGACACAATATTGCAAATGAATTTTAAACTGCAAAAAGGCATATATAAGAAAAGTATGTCTGAATATCTGCAACACACGCATAACTCATCTTCCCAGTTGTTGTTCTTGTCTTCTCTTATTACCTCTCTCTGTATAGAGAGAGTTATATATAACAGTTAGAAGCAAATAAGACCAAAAGAAGATGGATTTAGGGGCTTCTTGGCGAAATAGCAAAGCCAGTCAGAAACACACAAGGGAACATCATAGAAATCTCCTGCAATTTCAGAGATAATGCATTGCGTAACTATCATCTATTCATAAAACATGTGGTATCATTAGAAGAGTAAACTTTTACACAGAATTTCATGATGTGGTAAATTCAGGGAATTCAACTCTTCCTGATTGGGTTGATGCTAAAATCTCCTCTGCTGTGGAACAAAGAGCAGAGAAAATACTGATGGTCATCAGCTCTCAAAGGCTTCTTCCTTGCACAGCTGATTAGAGATCAGAAGTAGAACTAGATCCCCAGGGTCACACTCGGATTCAGGGAGTTTCCCCTTGTCCCCAACCCCTTACATTCAAGGACAGGATCTGAAGATCTATTTTGGGATCCTTTCTCATTTTTCAAGCTTGAAAAGATGATAACTGAATCTGGGCCCACTGGAGCACTGCACACTCCACAGTCTAATTGCCTCGCATCTAATTAGTTCCTTCTGAAGCAGCTGTTGTCTTAAAATAGAGTTAAAGGTATGAACTATCTCCATTTTAATATAGTTAGATGAATCAAACTGTATTAACGAATTAACGCCACTGTGTAGGAGAGCTGTGGTTTACGTATTATTGAGATTTGTTTCCTTTTCTCAGAAGATATAACTGATTACTTTTTAATCCTATGTCATGCTTTATTTTTGGAAAGATTTTTTGCTATGTCAGTCACATTCTTTTGGTCTACCAGCAGAGTGTGCTGACTCACAAGAGCAGTATTTTTCAAGTAAAGGTAGGGCTGAAAGGAGATTTGAAACAGAAAAGCAATTTTAGGATTGTAAAAAGATTTTTTTTAAAAAAAAAAAAAAAAGACAGTCTTTAGGACAGCATATTATTTCCCACTTTTTTATCTCTGGTGGCCTTGAGAATTCTGTTTTTATGAGTCACCCAACTGACTTTTAAATCTGAATTTAAATTTCAGGATAAATGAAAAAGCAAGAAGCCTTAGATATTTGGAACTCACTCCAAATATTCCTCAGCTGTTGTTCCATGGAAATGTTTTGTTCTATGGAAGTATTTTGTTCCAAAGATTCTGAATTTTGCTCCAGAACTGTTTGGGAATGCTCCATTTGTTCTTCATTCCATGACATGTTGATATATGATTAGAGTTCAAATACAAACCATTAATGACTTTAATGCTAATTGAAATAAGCTACTTCCTGATTTCATATAACCACCACTTGACTAAATTTCATTGTAGATCTGTGTGGTAGCCTCAGGACTTTTTGTGGTAGGGTAGACCTCTGGAGAGAGCTGCAGAGCGCAGCAGAGCACAGCTAGCCTTGCAGTGTGCCTGTGAGATGTGGGAGGCTGGGCAGGGGCTGGTGTACCGGGTTTGCGTGGCCAGGTGTGGTC
>KL257006.1:8311-28964 GCA_000699545.1 Podiceps cristatus
CCGCCCCCATCTCCCTGCCCGGCTCTGGCCGCGCTCCAGCCCCTCAGGGTCTGACTCGCAGTGAGGGGCCCAATTCACCGATTCAATTTCACCTCACGTTTTTCCCACGTTTAAGTACCCACACTCCCATGACGGCACCACACCACGCTGCAGATCCCACAGGCGATGGGGTACCTGCGTCTTCTTCCTCAGCTTTTGGCCAAGGCGACCTGTAGTATCATCAGTTTCTACACCCACACCACCTAGCAGGGGGAATATACCCCGTTCTGCCAGGGAACGGGACTGAGAGCTCAGATTGTCCTTTCTCCATGGGTAGTTCATATAAGCCTGTAATCCAAGCCAATTTTATAAAGAGTTAAAGAGCGATAAATGCAGAAATGCAATGCTGATCCCTACCTGGGCTCTCCGGAGTCATTTTCTTCCTCCTCCTCCTCACTTCCACTGTACTCGTACTCTGTCTCATCTAGGAACAGAATTGCTCATCAGTGCCCTTTGCTGGACTCATTTGTTTTTCCAGTGGTTGAAAACCCCAGAGCTCTGAAGGCAGAACAGACAACTCTCTTGCACGACAAAGAATAAGCAGCATTATTTCTCTCCATTTTCTGTCTTAACGGGGGGCTGCAAGGCCAGAGAAGCACGGGCGGCCTCCCTGGGTGCTGGCACCTCGCACTGCCCGGGCTGTCCGGGAAGAGGGCTGCAGTCCCGGCCGGAGCACCGCGGGCTGCACCAGCACAGCGGGCAATGGCTCCAACAACCACGGACGCTTGATGCTAACATGGGGGTTGTCCATAAAATAAGAATTTTTTTCCCATACAGCAAAGGCAGCGAGTGACTCCCTCCCTCAGGGGGTGCACTACAAACTATTGAAGCCACAGGCCCTGGAAGGTGGGATTTAACTATTGCTCTGAAGGCACTGACTCCTCTCTCCTTAAACATATCCTCTTCCTATGCAAATCCATGTATTTTCCAGGCAATGAAGACATCTACATAAAAGCCCAACTGCAATGTTGTGCTACATACTGTGATTTCTATTGGGATATCATCTTTATCGGATGAAGGGAATGATAGGAAGAGAAAAGCCTGCATTTATCCAATTACTCTCCATCTCTAGGGTCCAACCTTCAGTTGCCAGACTAAACACATTTAATACTTCACTGGGATCCTGTTTTATTGTTTTGATTGTAGCAAAATCTATTACAAGGGGCTGGAAGGTACGCATGAAAAATTAATATCACTACCAATAAGGAGAGAAATAGCGACATATTAATTTGCTGGATTCTACAAATGAGCTTTCAAATTAAAATTCGGTTCACAAGCAGCTGCATACTTTAACAAGTTTCTTCAGCTATCTGATCTTCCTTTCAGAGGGCTTTGATAGGGCCTGGAGAGTTCACTGAAAATGCTCAGTTTAATAGGTTGTTCCTAGTCAACAGAATTGCTTTGGGGCAAGGGTCTTATCTAGACGTTCGTTTGCACAACTCTGCTCATTGCTGGTGCAGCATGAATGTCACGGAGATCAACAGACTTGGCGTGAAATACGTGAGCTGGGAAAAATTCAGCTTAGCAGCTTCTCCCTCCCACACGCCAGTACGTATATATGCAGATGTAAATTTTATACACACATTTTAATGAATCAAAGCTTAAATGTACCATGTGGAAATTACCACTTGGACAAAAAAGACACCATTTTTCATCAGGGAAAGAAAAAGATTTAAAAACACTGATTAGCTCTAATGACAATGACCTGCAGGCTTTGTATGAACACCGGTTGTTTTGTGACAGAATTTATTTTCATTTCAGCGACTGAGAGGAATCAAGTCAAACAAAATAATCTGATCTCAAAACCAGAAGAAGAGTGGTCACACAGAAGGACCACACCTATTTAACTCAGTTCGTGAACAAGCTTAGCCATCTAAATAAGGGAAATTGGTACTGAGATCATGAGCAACGTAGTCCCCTTTGCCTCCCTCCTTCTACCCCTATGTTTCACCCGCACGGGTGCACCTTGGTCTACCCTGGGGATCTCCAAGCACATGGCAGAGGTCAAGGATTGCCCAGAGCACTGCTTCTCCACTAACCTTTCTCGCCTCGCTTCTTTTTAGTCCTGTCGATGTGGTCCTTGAGCTGGATGCGGACCTGCCTTTCGTTGGGCTGGTCTCGGATGAAGGGGTGCTTCATCAGCTGCTCCGTGGTTGGTCTCTGGCTGTGGTTCTTCACTAGGCAGCTCTCGATGAAGGACTGAAACTTTTTAGACCTGGCCCAGGACACAAAAGGAAGGTATTGAAAAAACAGGTAACTATATCGATTCTTGTATTAGAAAGTGAGAAACCTGTACGTATTTCAGATCATTTGGCTGCTACACAGTTCTTGCTCAGATGCAGCCTTCCAAGCAGATTCATGTGACCTCTCTGTTCACGCTTAGCACGGTCTCAGAGCAGCACCATCACCTGTGCCCTCTCTCACTTTACCCTCTCCTACTCTTCCCATGCATGCTCCTATCCATGCCTTCCTGATGCAACTAGGAGAAACCACCATTCCACCGAGTCTGGAGAAAGTTGGGAACCATCGCTATGACCGGAGAATCACCAAAGCCAGATGTCATCAATGGCAACCAAGAAAATGCAAGGAAGTGTTCCTCCTCCCTTCCCTTTGCCCCGTGAAAGCGCAGGTAGAAACGAGAGACAACACATACAGATGTCAATGCAATCCCTTAACGGATTGTTTCCATATTTTGTGGCCAAGGACAGTGTTTCAAGAGATGTACCTTCCTGAAAATGAGTGGGACAAGCTAGGTTGATGGGTTTCTTTAGATTTAACCACCCAACATCACATGGCTTGTTAAAGACCAGACCACCTCTGGGTGACTCTCTGCCTGCAGCCCTTCCCCGCTCTCTCAGGGTGAGCCCCAGCAGCTTTACTGACCCACCAGGTCCTGGGGGCCACTGTGGCCTGGCCGCCCCCCAGTCACAGATGCAGGCGAATGGGCTGCGCTCTTTGGGCAGCACGGCTTGGGCAGAGGTGGGAACGCGGCCGTGGGTGGCAAAGCTTGGCCCTCATCACAGCCTGACTTTCCGCAAACAGTTAAATTCAATCTCGGCTAAAACAATTCCAGCCTAATCTTTAATAAACAAATTCCTCTTAGTCTCAAATGTTGCATATCAAAAGTTTTCCTGGAACTAATTTCACTACATTATAAACCCAAGAGAACAGGGATTTACAAGAAGAAAGATGTTGACAGGCCACTATACTCTATGTTGCTTTAGCAAATAGGAAAATGAGTGTAAATTAATGTCAGAAGCCAACAGATACTACAGAATTGCATTAGAAGTAAAACAATAAGCTTTCAGGGATTTTACTTTTAAGCTGTCAGAGTAAAAGTGATTTATCTTTTAAGTGCTAATCCAAACAAATTGAGATGCAGAAATAAAATACGCTACTGGATCCAATTAAATCCTCCCTCCAGCTTTATTAACGAGCAAATCCTCCTTCCCCACCTTGCCTCAAGAAATGTCATGCCTCAGTGTATTCCAGAAAGGACAATCCATGTGATGGGCCAAAAAAATCTGCTTCTAAAATATGATTCTCTCTTGGTGTGAAGCTGGAGAGACTGCGGTCCTGGATACATGGTCCAGAGCACCCACAACTACAGTTGAGGTGAAATAGCTAAAAAGTTATCCCCCAGTAAGTGGTGGGTTTGCCCATCTCTTGGGGATGGGGGTCCCAGTGCCCTGTGACACCTTTGCATCCTTGAGCTGCCTGAGCAGTTATGGACAGGGACCAGCTCACGCCTCTGTTTTTTCTGAAATTTTCTTCTCCAAAAAAAAAAAGCAAGCCTGTCCGGCGGCACGGTTCAGCCCTCACCAGGGCTGGAGCAGAACACAAGGGCTTTCTCCCTGGCTCTGACCCAGGACACCATCACACATCTCATCCCCTCCCCAGGCACAGGTCAGCCCATCTTCATGAACCAGGCGCTCCTCCAGCTCCTGGGATTTGCAAAGCTTAAATAAATGTTTGCAAAGTCTTTGCAGCTGCTTGGATGAAAAGTGGTATCACAGTGTAAATATCGCCTCGTTAACAAAGAGGTTTTGTCATCTCTTATGAGGCAGGGCTAAGGAGTGTTGATGGGAACAACATCACTATAGTTCAAATCCATTTTACTTGCGAAACATGGGAAGAAGAAAATAAAGCTTCATTGCTGGCTGGCTTTAATTGAGAAAGAAAATAATACCAAAGACTCTTTAATTTCATAAGAGCACAGCACTATTTTAAGTGAGCTCCAGGTTTTAGTAAGCAACAGAAGTATTTTTCTCCCTGGGACTTTCAATTCAGGGCAGCTCCCATGCCGGTTTTCCCTCTCAGCTTTCCCTGACTCACCCTCCAAGGTGCTGGAGTCACTTCACCATCTCTTTCAGTTAGGGAAAAAGATGGTCTGCCCACTTGGTGTACTTTCACGTCTTGCTGCACACAGAACCAAGGATGAACTCAAGGTTCAACCTGAACCTTTCTTAATTTTGCTTTTCTCTTGTCATCTGTGCTTGTGAAAACCACTGGCTGCCAGAGAGCCACTGCGAAAGCCTGGTCAAACTTCTCCAGTCTCCTTGGGTCGGGGGCTCGCAGAGCTCCAGGACCCATTCTGGCCGGGCCCAAAACCTCCAGCTGAGAAATGAGCTGAGGACAGCAAGTTTGCCTGATCTCCCACTGAAAATGCTGAAAAAAATTGCTCTTAAGGAACTGGTGGAGTCGTAGTAGCCTGGAGCTTCATCTGGGTCCTTTGGAGTTTATCACTGCAATGCAGGCTTGGAGGATGGATACTGGTTTGCGTTGCCCAAGGTACCTGTGTCCCAGCTCTGCTGGAGACCGGGGATTCCTGCTTGCTCACAGAGGGGCAGCCGAGGCCAGGTGAGCACCACGCTCCCCCAGAGGGGTTCAAAGCCGGAGTCTCATTAAACCACGACGTGCAAAGCATTCCCTCTCTCAAAGGAGCCGGGATCCTGTCCCTGGGAGTGAAGCCCTGGGCAGAGCAGCTGACCCCGGGCAGACCCCACCACGGTTCACCACCATGAGACGTGCAAACCTGAGACAGCCACCAGCCATGTGAGGGGAAGGTGGTGCCAAGCAAAACCTCAGCTTGCACAAAGCACATCCCAGTATCTTGGAGCAGGGAAGAAAATACAACTTCCACCCCAGCTCCGTTTTTACCTTAAGGAGATGGGGAAATGTTCTGCTCAAAACCTGCTTTTGTCAGCTCAACCTCTGCCTGGAGGCTGAGGAAACCTTTCCAGAATGAACAGCACTTCTGTATGAAAAAAACTCTAAAGTCTTACATTCCATTTTGTGCTGTAGATGTGAGAGTATAATGAAGTAGGAGACTAGTGATCTGGCAGAAAACAAGCATATAAATTATGTTCTCAGCTGACAAACGGTATCCTCCAAAGGCAGCACAAGGAGAACGAGCATCTCTGACACCCTCTGCAGAGCCAGCCGGGATAGGTCTCTCCTCCTGGTTTGGTACCGGAGCAGCGGATGATCAGGCTGACAAAATCAAGATGCTTCCTGCCAAAGCCTGGGTGAGGTTTCAGGGGGCTGGTCCTAAAGCCCCAACACCACGCATCTGACGCAGAGGACTCCAAGCCCCTCTCGCTCTTCTCCCAGCAACAAGACACCTGCTGCTTTGGCACGGAGCATTTTCAATACCTAGCAATTAGCAATTATTCCCCTCCCCCCTCCCCCCCCTTTTTTTTTGGCTTCCTCAAAAGAAGATAATAAGCATAACTTCAAGGAAAAAAGCAAAACTTCCCTCTGCGAGCTCAGCCTACCTGGGAGCAAGGGGCAGTGCTGCCTCTCTAACATCTGGCAGGTCTTTCCTGACCAAACCACTGCTGACCCCGGAGCAGGCAAACAGCACAAACCAAAGGACTCCCGCTCCATCGGTACAGAACATACAGTAACAAACAACATCTGCTGGGCTTCAGGAATATTTTTCCTATGGGTTTTTATTGGCATGCACTGCCTTTTTTTTTTTTTTCCTTTTCGTAACAGTGATGTATTTTTTTCCTGCAAAATTTTAAAATAAAGCACAAACTAAGTACAAATCTCTGCATTCCTGGGCCTTCAAGATAAACTATCCATTTATTTTTGGCCTGGATACGTGTTTCCACTTGAAAACAGAACCTGACTGGAAAGAAACAGGAGCCAAGCGAAGTGTCATCTGGCTTCAGGCTGCACGAACCACCTTGGAAAAGCCGACTCCATGCTGCGAAATGGCAGTGTTAGGGAGCATTCCCCCCTCTGCCTACCTAGGAAGCTCTCCACCCCACGGTGAGCGACTCCTTCAGATCAAGTTGTCTCTCCGTAGGAGATCAAGACCCAAACCTGCACTCACCGGAGTGATGCTGGAGATCGTCACCGACCCCTGAAGCTATATAAATGTAAACAGCAAATCCCCAGCGCCCAGGCTGCAGAAACAAGTTGCTCCAGAAACATTTTTACAGTCATTGAAGTTCGAGAAAAAGACTCACCACTTCTTTGATTTCAACCTCGGGGCCGGGTTGCGGGGGATGAGGAAGAGGGCTCTCATGGGATGCATGTCACAGAGAGCTGCAATGTGCAAGAAGAGGCATTCAACACGACACGGCATCTCGCAGAGCCCGTGGTTTTCCTAAAAACGGGCTACACCCCCCTCTGAGGAGACCCAAGTTTCCTCTGAAGCTACAAGAGCTGCAGGGCAGGAAGATTTGCAGCAACAACCCCCTGCAGACAACCCCGGGCCGGTGGCAGGCTGGGGCTCAGGGGAGGGCTGCTGGCCCCAGCCAAGCGTGTGCGTGCCCCCAGCACCGGCGGGCTCAGCGGCAGCTCCACATCCCCAGCACCCTGCCAGCTGCGGACGGCAACGGGCCAGAGCACGGTACAGCTGCATCACGTGCCACTAAGCTCCGCGCCATTTACTCGCATTTACCGGCACGCAAGGACAATCCCAGGATATCGCTGAAAAACCACGGCAGTATGACCTGTGCAGATGCACCAGCTGAACCCAGCTTGCCACCATCTGTGTCACCGGCAGTCGGTGAAACACCAGTGTGGAGAAGCAGTGTTTTACCAGCTTCCCAGCCCTCCACCCCTACCTTCATCTGTATTTTATTTGAGGAAACTGAGTCCCAGAGTGCTCAAGTGACATACCAGGAGCCATACAGGGCCGTGTGCCTCTGCTCGCTGCCCATCCCGTCACCTGGGCCATGCTGCTCTGGCAGCTTTGTCCTCACGGACCCTGCCAGCTCCATCTCAGCGAGCCCAGGTTGCTTGGGAAAACCTTTGCACAGTGTTTCTCGCACAGAACCAATGCCGGCTGGTGCTCAGCAAACCCCAGCACATTACAACCCAGGGTTAACTAAAGCAGAGCAATGCATCTACTCACGTGGAGCGCCTTCCGCCATCTCAATGGCTGTTATCCCCAAAGACCACAAGTCGCTCTGGAAGAGAAAGCAGAGGGATGAAGAAAGCGATGCAGGGAACCATCGTCACAGCGGTGGGCACTGGTCGAGGGGGGAAGCGTGGCTCTCCCCAGCCCGGTGGCCTCAGCCCTCTGAGCTGGGTCTTCATGTCCTCTGCAAGCCCCCAGACCCACACCCTGGGAGCTGGTCTTGTCCTTCTGCCATGTCTTGGAGCTTTAGAAGAGGCTCCTGACCCTGCTGTTTATTCTAAGATTTATTTCAAAATCTTCAAGGCATTTGCAGTGTGGGACACGGCCACCTCGCTGGGGCACCGCTGCCTGCAGCCGTGGCGGGGACACCACCTGAGGAGATGCTGATGGCGTGCAGGTCCTCTGGTGGGGGCACCTTAACGAGCTCTGTGCACTAAGGAACGAACCCCCAGCTCCAGGATGAGCTGGTGACAAACTGCCCCCCCGGCTTTGCGACTGGGGTAAGCAGCCAAACTGGCTGTCAGCTCCCTGCTTAAAGCTGGGTGATACATCCATGGATTTCATACAGCTTCACAGAAAAGAGGCTGATTAAAAACATGAAGTATCTTGAGACACCTCAGGAGGCTCTTGTATCACGGACTGCTCTTTAAACAGAAGCCTGAAAAGCAGCATTTTGCCAGTGGAAGAAGAAATGGGCACTTTTATTTACCCCGTTCCCAAGCCCCACTCAGCCCACATGGTTGGTTGAATCTCCTGAATGATCGAAGCACAGGGAACACACCTATTTGGGAAACTCCTTTGATTTCATACTTGTATCACTTCTCCAATTTTCTCCCTTGCAAACAGGGACATTTCTATCCCCAGCTCCCTCCCAGAGAGCAGCAGTGAGCTCCCCTCCAGTGCCTCCTCCCCACCCCAACAGCCCTGATTTGCTGTGCTTGCACCTCTAGAGCTGGTAACAAGCCGCAAAGGATGGTTCAGCTCTCGTGGAGAGCCGAGGAGGCAGAGACAATATGTGCCTGGCGAGATTGATTTGCTGTGCCTGCACCTCTAGAGCTGGTAACAAGCCCCAAAGGATGGTTCAGCTCTCGTGGAGAGCTGAGGAGGCAGAGACAATATGTGCCTGGCGAGAGAAAAAGAGCACCTTCCCCAACAGCACTGCTGCAACTTTTTTTGGCAGAAGGCGGCTAATTCATTATTCTGGCACCACATATAGAGCTGCTAATGATTCACAACCCAGCGCCCGATGCAACGGGAACAGGACCCAGACTGATTTTGGTGCCTTCATCTCAAGCGCAGCCTCTGACACATCTCCGGGGGGTGGAGAGACCTGCCCGAGACGGGAGGGTGGCAAGGGCAGAAGCTGCGGGCGCACGGGGGACCAGAGCAAGCCCAGTGCTACGTAGCTGCAGCTGTTTGCTGGGGACCAGTTAGCGCACCAAAAAACCCCAGTAAACGTTGTAAATAGGCACATCTCAGGGTGGGAGGGACGGACTCTGCCTTCCACCCTTCCCCCTGCACCTCCAGCTCTCACGTCTTGCTGTCCCTTTGCCCCGCTGTCTGCCACATCCCTGCAGTCCCTCTTCAGCTTGCTCCTCTCAAGAGCCACCCTTTCCGAACCCCTCAAGCCTCTAAACTTGCAATTTAGTGAGGAAGTCCCAGAAAGGTTGTTTTTCCCAGCACACAGCCTCAAAAGCTTGGCCAGAGCTACAGACAGCCTCTAGGGACCACAAGCACCTCCTGACACACCCCCTTCAAGAAAGACAACTCAGTGTTTCAATTTCAAGGCACTTTTCCTCATTTTTAATTTAAATTCTCCCCTAACAAATGCTGTCCTTGCTACACATCTTTGTACCTGCTTAAAAATTCTCTCTGAAATCTTATTTCCAGCCCATGCGCAGGACAGTCTCATCCATTCTTTGTTTCTGGTCAGCCGGGATTTCTGCTGCATACTTAATTATCGCAGTCTTTCCACATGATTCAGCACACATGACCCCTTCCCTTTGGGTTGCCGCTGAACTCCTTCCAAATTCCTAGTGTGTCTTTCCATATCGAGGTGCCCAGTATTATCCACAGGATGCCAAGTGATCTTAAAGCTGGAGCACTGCAGAAAGGGATTATACCTCTCTAAGTCTCCCAGAGAAAGCAGAAAACTCAGCGGGAAGCACACATTTTATAGTGACCTGGAACTCAAGGGTGGTGGAGTTTGGGTTTTTTTGGGGGGGAGGGGACGGGGGGGGATAAGTTTGAGTCTGAAAAGCTTTTCAGTCCACCCAGCAAAAAGACGCTGTGCAATTATATTTGCATTGCCCTGACGGGAAAGGAAGCAAGCTTCCTTCTTTATTTCCCCTTTTGATTTGAAGCTCAATGAAAAGATAGCTGTAAACAAAAAAAACCCAAAAAACAAAACAAAACAAAAAAAACAAAAAAGGAAAACCAGTTGGGAGAAAAACCAATAAACAACTTCAATGATGCGCCATTTCTGTTTTTTCTTTTTTAAAGTAGTTTATTTTTGTGAGGAGGTATTTACTGCCTCCTTCCATAGATTACACAGGCATCTCTTTCTGGCTAAGAAAACAGTGAGATCAGAGGCTTTTTGTCCAACAGATTAAGGCTGCAAGGATCCCTTTTTTTCACCCTATAAATCTCATCTTTTGTATTCATGTTTTAAGCTGGTTGGCTAAACCTGAGAGCATCTGATTTGCATCCCCTTTAAAAAAAAAATAATTGTCATTTACATTTTCTCCCCCCCCACTTCAAAGCAAGAGCATCAGGTGCAGGGATGTGATCCTGGGGTACAGACTGATGTCCAGTGGCTCCCACATCACCACGAGCTCCAAAAACACCCTGCAGTGAGTCTGCTGGCAGCAATCCGCCTTCTGTTTCCTACCCCCAGCCAAGGGAAAACGGTCAATGCCAACTACAGAGACGCAAGCGCCCGGCTCGCCATGAGCGTTTGATCCTTGGGGACAATAGAGGGATTCTGGTCCCCGCACTTGTGCATCAGTCAACGGCATATTAAGTGTCCTAGTTATTCTGGAAAGAGGAAACACCGCAGGGATTTCTGAGGGTAGAAAGTAGCCTATGAAGACAGCAGTCCTTTTTTTTTGGTTTGTGTTTTGTTGTGTTTGTTTGGGGTTTTTTTTAATGTGAAATAATAATAAAAAGCTGTGATTAATTAGAGCGTTGCACTATGGCTGTCAGTGGAGAAGCGGCGAGAGCAGCTAGCGCGGGCTGCGGCCCTGCCATCAGCAGCACTGAGGAAACGCCTGTTGTAATTGGTTAATCAAAGAGTATTAAGTACTTGCAGATTAAACTATTTCTACATGTCCTTATTAACGATTTATGTGAGTCTGAACTCACACTGGAGAGCTGCTCTCTGGAAAACCATCAGTTCAAAAGTTGACTGATGCACTTCAATAGCTGCAATACCAAAGCGTCACTTGGTTACTTTGAAATCCTTCATCTCTCAAAAAATTCTCTGAGTGACTGGTAATTGCACCCCAAGTTGTACCGCCATGATGGGCTGTTGCACTATCCTATCGTAGTGCCTTACGGTCAGAAAGCAGCTATCTAGCTCCAAGCTGAAGGGTCTCAAAGTCCTTTCCAAACACTTGTGAAGTGACCTCTCAGCAAGCCCACGAACAGAGGGACAGCGAGCTTTATGTATGTCTCAGCTTCTCCCTCCAAGCTCCCGTGTCCTCTCTGGACATGCTCAGTGGACCTTAGGGGGTTTGGAGATAGAAATTCAACTTCTGGATGCTTCAAAACACCAAGGGACAAAAACTAAGGGACATTTCTACAGATGTGTGCCCAGAAACTTGCAGTAAGGCAGAAACAGGATGAATTTATTAAACTCTCCTTGCTTGAAACATCAGACTTCGCTGTAGTTTGAATGGGCAGGTGGGACTCACAACCCTCCTGCTGACCTGTTGCGTGGCACGGGGCTCTGTGCCACATTATAACTCAGCAGCAATGTTGTGCTGCCACCGATCCAAAAATAAACTTCAAACAGGCAAGAGAGAGATGTGAAAAGTAGGTCAGCCCCCCAAACGTCTGATTGTGTGGCAGCCTTCAGATCTCCCTGCGAATACCAGCCTGCAGGCCAGAAGAAGTGATTGTGCTCTTTCTAAACCTGACCTGACTTCTCTCCAGAGTAAATAGAGCAAATAAAGGATGTTTGACTGTAGTATTTAAACATGCAGCACTGAAAAGCAGGCTGGCAGGTAGGAAGCATCAGTCTGACACCTTTCTCAGCATGGGGAAAGACTTCACCGTAAATTTGGGTATGTGAACAGCGCAACAAAATTCACATTGGACCTGAATTGGCATCTCAAAGTCCAACAGCCAGAAAGCAGGAGGAGGCTACGCTGCCTGTCAACGTATTTTGCAAAGCTGCAAGAAGTTGGACCTGAATTGGCATCTCAAAGTCCAATAGCCAGAAAGCAGGAGGAGGCTACGCCGCCTGTCAACGTATTTTGCAAAGCTGCAAGAATATACTAAATTCCTGAGTGCTCAAGTTCATGGTACTGGGGCATAAAATCTGAGACCATGCCAAGCACCTTCTTCTGATGTTTATGATCACAACTCTCACTGCAAACACCAGTAAGTGCTGCTTTAATTCCCTCCCTGCCTTATTAGGAAACGTGCTAGGCTGTGCAAAGAGCACATCTGTAATGACGTATAAAAAAGTAGGAGGATGCTCGTTTAGATACCTTGAAGTCGTAAGTGGCATCAGGATTTTCATCGCAGGCGATGACCTCGGGGGCCATCCAGTAAGGCGTTCCAATGAAGGTGTTTCTCCTGCCCACCGTTCTGTCCAGCTGAGCGCTGACACCAAAATCCACTGTGGATCAGAGAGACAACAGGGCATCGTAAGGTCGGAGAGAACCCGAGCAACTCTTCTGCGGACCGTAAAACATTAAATTCATTCAGACCAACTTCTCTGCACCGTCAGGAGAGAAGGACGAGGCCAGAAACATTCCTGTTTGATATCTGCTGGGATCAACAGGGGTCAATCAAGGACAAACCTGATCATCTGTTGTCCAGGTTTTGTAAGGAACTGCGTGCTTTTTCCTCCTTGCCAGAAGGCAATGAAAAGAAATCGCAGCTCCTCATACTAATGAGAAACAGGGTTAGCAACATGAATAAGCAGCAGCCTTTGTTCTATGTTTTCTCATTTCAATTAAAGCCTGCCAAATATTGGTAGAAGCCTCATTTTTCTACCTAAATGTTGGCTGAAAATGGCAGAAATGCAAGACTTAAGGAACTAAAGGCCAAGGACAAAGACCCATAGGGAAATGTCAAGCAGAGAGCTGCAAAATGAAGCAAAACCAAATGAAATCAAATCAATGAGAAAATATTGTATGGTCCACTAAGTTCACTTTGCGCAACACAATGGCTGGAGATTTGCCCTGGAGAATTTCCCTGTGGAGGGGAATCTTCACCAGCATAAAGCCAAACGAGCTGGTGGTGCCATCTGTTAAGCTGGGGTTTTATTCTGCTATAAAGAGAGGAGAGATGTGGGAAAATAAGGCTTGTACCTCACTTTACAAGTGTAAGGGATCTTTTATCAGTAGCATAAATTAAAACACAGAAAGACAGCCTTAACAACTGGACAACTGAGGATATCAGCACATCATCTCTGCTGATCTGCCGTCTTCCTGATGATCTTCACACGAGTGTCTCGTCTTCTCCAGGGTGACTACCATTGCATATGAAATTCAGAGCAGTTCTTGCAAATTAAGCGCTCCCATACAGGTTGGCTTGGAAAACAAATCTGGATTACGTGACATTAAATTGACTGGACTATGATCCTATAGGAGACTATAGGAAGGTGCGAGGGAACAGCCTTCTATAATGGCTGGTGATGCACAGAGGCCAATTTTCAACGTGGGGCATGAGAAATGGTCTTCATTGCTTCACCTGTATCTGATGGCAGAGCTGCCCAAACTACCTGTCTGAACAGAAACACCACTGCAAGTACATCTTTGCATGCAGAACTTGGCCATCAACCACCGGCAGTTTATTGCGCAGCACTTGGTCAACACCCAAGGTCACGTTATTGAGGCTGGCACGAGAAAAAACACAGAGTAGCTCTTAGTACCCATCCCCTTTCTCCAAGTCATGTACAAGTCAGTTTTGCTGCTTCTCTCCAGCCAGCCCACTTGCAGTTCGCAAGAGCTCTAACCCACTCTTACCTAGTTTAACTTCTGCATTTTCCGTCAGCAATACATTCTGTCCCTTGATGTCTCGATGAATTACTTTGTGCTGGTGTAGATGACTCAAGCCCTAGAGAATTAAGAGAAAGGTTAGAGGAATCCAAGTTCAAAGCATGTTATTTTCTGACATTCCTCCTCAACCAATTACACTCAGAAATGAAACATTCACAGTTGGAGTTAAGCACTTGAGAACGCTTTTGTTTATCCTGTGTTCAAAATACTGTCCCGTGTCGCACGCTGGGAGGACATGCCCAGCAAGCGAGACGCCCACCGATGGGTTATATGTGCCACAGTGGGTGCTCTGCATTGCAGAGAACCGTCAATTCTATAGGGATTAAAATCAACCTTTCAGTTTCTGCAGAAACCCGTATTAACCCAAATTCCTCCGTAGCTCTAGACTTATTTTCCCCCGTGTGCTTCCTTGCCTTAGGGAGCCATTTTTGTGGCAGAAATAATACAATGGTTTTGTCTCCTTTCGGTATTTCCATCATCCAGAAACTGAAGGAAACAATCCTCTTGTTCTATCAGTCCAATAAACAGGACTCCAATATACTGAAAAGCTAGTGTTAAAAAAGCTACCACGCAAATACAAATATTAAAACTTGCACATATCCCTAATAGAGATATAGCTCAAATTTAAAGCCTGTCTCAAAGGCTAAAGGTAAACTAGCTTTTCTGTCGTGCTTTTTTATTAGCCCATTAATTTCTTTTTGCAACCTACATTTTTATTTCATTCGTTTATTTTAGTTTCAAAGTAACATCCACCTATATTGCCAGCTTAGGAAAAATATGGATTACTTCAAAAACTAATTTTGCATTACGTTTACATTTCACATTAAACATTCATATCTGAGGAAGAAAATTTCTGTTATCGCTACTGGTAGTTATTAGTCATTTTACGCTCATTACCTTGGGACAACACTGTGGAATAGATTATATCTCTACGGAAGCCCTTTTTTAGCCATGTTATACCTGGCTAGAGGCACCTTTGTGCATTGGAGGCAAAGCAAAAATTTCACTGAATTTCAATAAACCCTTTAACAACATAAGATCAAGCCTCATGTTAGAACTACAACTGGCCGTCAACATCTGAACCAAGACTGAGCCACATTCTGCAGCACGAAGGTGGGAGCCTTTCATCATCTGAAACTCTACGGAGGTCACCAACCAACCGCCAGAACGTGCAGCCGAAACACGAGCGATGACACACGACGGTGGCCCTTGGACATAAGTCAGTGGCTGGCTTCAGACTTGCTGACAGGGACTATTTTAAGAAGTAAGTTCACAGAGCTCATACGTTTAAAATCAGCCTGTGTAACTGTGGTTTCCTGGCCCTGAAAGCAGTGTCCGTACAGCACGTGATTAGCTGCAGCGCCAGCACCTTCTGCACGTCACGTTGGTGCAGATGGCATTCAGGGTCAGCAGAGGAGTGCTGCGTCACCCCTGGGCACCAGCAGCAGTGTCAGACACCTCCTTCTGGAGCATTTTGCCTCATTTTCTTTCATAGAATCACAGAATCATTTAGGTTGGACAAGACCTTTAAGATCAGTGAGTCCAACCACTAACCCAGCCCTGCCAAGGCCACCACCAACACATGTCCCCAAGCATCCCATCTACATGTCTTCTAAACCCCTCCAGGGATGGTGACCCCCCCACTGCCCTGGGCAGCCTGTTTCTTTCGGTGAAGAAATGTTTCCTAATATTCAATCTAAACCTCCTCTGGTGCAACTTGAGGCCGTTTCCTCTCATCCTATCCCTCAAATAGCTCTTCTACAGATTTCCTTCACATGCCCAATATTTCTGTTTTCTCCTGAACAAAAGTTCGGTTCATGGAGTGCTAGATTTTAATGTCAGGCAACCATTATGATCACATCATCTGACCTGAGTTGTGCAAAAAGCAAATAAGCCTCTGCTGAAGCTGCCATCTCCCAGTACATGAAACTCTGGCACGGGCCATTTTAAGACATTCGAGTCAAACATTTATCTTGTGGGTATAAAAGCGGCAGCATCCCCATTAAAGCCAGAGACATGTGGATTTAATAAAACATAGGGTACTTTTTAATCATGAAGATTCTTTCCACAGACCTTATTAGTCCTCACCTTTCTGTTAACTGAAAGTGCAATTCTAATGTAAATAAATCTTTGTCCTATCAATCCTAAAGGAAATTCTATTTCTGTTGAAGGAAAAAGAGGGTTAAAAGTCAGGGAACTAACAGAGCTGAAGGGCATTAAATAGGGCTTATTTATTATGCATCATACAAGCACATGAATCATTCATGCCGCCCGGCACCGAAGAGGCTCCAGCCCATGGCAGCGCGGCAGCCACGAAGCCTGCAGAGCCAAAGGCTTTCTGTGTCCCTGAGTGCTGAGTGCGATACCCCAGCAACCTCTGACACTTAGCTCCTGCCGGATACGTACCCGTAAAATCTCTCTGCAGATGTAGGCAATCCACTCCTCCTTCAAGGTGTTCCCTTTCGTGTTCTTGATGAGGTCAGTGACGGAGCCCGCGCCACAGAACTCCATCACCAGCTGGCAAATGGAACAAAACGGCCATTACTGCAACGACACTGACAGCATCCTCCGGGCTGCCCGACCCTGGGGTAGGACCCCGACGCCAGCAACGCAGCTGCGGGGCCACTGCTATGCTACACAGAGCTATCAGACATAATCTTGAACCTATCAGCTTGTAATCCAGGTGGCTTTTGTTATAAAAATCAAATAATAAAAGGCTGGAAAGCTTGAAAAGCTTGTTCTCCAAAAGGTTGGAAACAAGAAACAGGAATCAGTCCAGTGCTGAAAATCAGCAGAGGAAATCGGAAACCTTGAAACCTCAGATCCCACTGCTACATACCCTACTTTATACTTATGATCAATGTTGTGTACCAACAGCAACACAAGCAAAACACCACCTCTTGCATGTAAGTTCTTCAGCTCTGAAAATGTGAACAAGACAGATGTTTGAAAGCTTCCTACAGCCTCAGAAACCAGGTATACTTTTCAACTTTTTTTTTTTTTTTTTTCCTTTAACCAGAAGTCCTTGGTTTTGATCACCTTTTAGAGTAGGAAACCTTCCTTGAGGGGAAGCTTGCCATGCAGCTTCAGGCTCTCCAGCACAGTCCTATTGCTCAGGTTGGTTCAACTGAGGCTGAGCACCATCACTCGTACCGCTTCCAAAGTTCCGTAATATCAAATATAGAAGTACAATGATCTAACCCAGGCCCAAACTTAATCTTGCCATTGAGCAACTGTGAAATAAACCTTCTAAAAATAGCATGGGATGTGCGTCTGCCTCTCAGGGACATCACGGATCCCCAGTGCATGCAGGAGCCGTCAGTGTGCTCTAGAAAGCGAGTGCAGCCTGCGTACATAACAAGCCTCCTCCAAAACCTGTGCAAGTGTATCTCCCAGAAGTAAAACCATGTTCTCCAATTAGATCAGCTTGCTACTAAAAGATACTGCCTTACAAGTCACACCTTGCCAGATTCTTGAATATGCATGTTTAAAGTTTCTTATCACATGAAGCTTGCATGGCATTTAATGTTCTCCAAGCAAGTGACATCACTTCATTAAAAGCATGGGCCAAGAGGACAAGAGAAAGAAACAACAGAAGGGTTACTTCTAACCAAATTGCTCAAATGCAGTGATTTAACAGACTATCATAAATAAATGATCATAAAATCCAGACAGAGGACTGCTATAAACCTTCAGGTTAAATAAAATACTTGAGCAGACTATACCTTAGTTGTCTTTGACCATGCTCCTATCTTCAGTTTGGATACCAAGTTTCTCTTCTCTTCCTAAACTGACAGATGAAAAATTCTATGTCCCTGTTACATCAGGAAACTGGCTTCAAGAAATAAATGTGTGACTGGCCAAAGTCTGCCCTGTGCAAAGGCAAGGAACACTGCTGCAGCGCTTGCAGCTCTTCCACCGCAGTGGGAGACCAGCAGTGCAGCTGGGTCACTGGGACACGGCCTAAGTCACGGGTTACTCATTACTCCCCCAATGGGGAATAATGGGAGAAATGGTTTCGAAGTTGCTTTTCCTCTCTTTCTTCCCATTGGACAATTGACACATGGGTAATATCAGTGTCTGTACATCTTTCTGATCAAATGAACAACTGGGATACCACAGCCGCAAGCTCGGAAAAGAAAACTCTGGATAGCTGAGCCAGTCACCCAGAAGGCTGCCCTCGCCAGTCCCCTTCCATGGAAACTCATCCATGGGCTCTCACCAGGGAGGAAGAGGAAGGGCATGCTATGCTACGTACAGCAGTCACAATGCTTAGAAGAAGATGGAAGAAATACCGTTAAAAGTACACAGTGCATCCATTAATTTCCCAGATTATCTTTATGGAGCTGGCACGTCACTCAGTCCTCTACCCTGCCCTTGAATTTCCATAGAGCAAAGATTAATTTTGCACCAGGAGGTGAATTATATGGCCACCTGCTGATGTGTCCCAAATCTGTAATTGTGAAATCTCCTGGAGATTAGAGAAAAAAAAACCAAAACAAAACAAAAAAAACCAAAACAAACAAAAAAAACCAGTATATTGAGAGGAGTGGGGAGAGCGAAACTCTGACAGGGAGTGTTCCCAACTCAGCTTTTTAAAAGCTGCAGTCCCGTAACATCCATAGGAAGATACCCAGCACCAGCAGATCTCGGGCAGCACCAGCGGGCTCCAGGTCCAGCTGGGCAGGGGCCAAGGGGCTCAGCAGCGTGCCCATGCTGCTAACAGCGAGGCACTTCCCCAAACCTCTGCCACGAGTTCTCCAAGAAAACGAGCAGCAGAAAGATGACGAGGCCGCCCGCGTATCCCTGTCCCCAACAGACAGCTGATGGACACCCGACGTGAAAAAAAACTGTTTCCAGAAGGTTTGGATGGAGCAGGAGGAAAGCTGGCAGCACGCTGCTGCGGTGCGTCGCGGCCCTACGGTCCCCTTTGATCCTCCCATGGAAGGATGGTACAGAAGTCCCAACTACAGCTCACCCAGTGCAGCCTCCAAAGAGAGGAGAAAGAGATGACGGCGAAGGAGTCACACCAACGAGCCAGGTGAGACCTCACCCACAGCACCGCACGTCCTGCTGGGCGATGGAGCCCAGGAACGACCAACGCACACCGGAGCAGGTACAGGAAGATGACCAGGTCTTCTCAGGAGGACCTGAGGACTTGTTCATCCAGACAGGGGATGGATGGCCATGGGATATGAGTGTTTATTGTCAACAGTACGGACAGGTTAAGCACCAGAGAGGGAGAAGAACAAGGCAGATACTGGCATAATATCAATATATCAACACTATATTTAGGTTGGAAACAAACAAGCAGCCTTCCAGGAGGAAGGACACAGCTTAGTATACCTAGGAAAGGCTTCAAATGGCACGTACACTAATACTCTCCACCAGTCCCACGTCTCTAGACAAGAGCTTTGCCCTACACACACTTGCGTCATTACCAATCTCGTTAAGGGATGAAGTCATGATGGGGTAAGACACTAAACTTGAAATGCAGATGGAATTTTTATTAACCATAATTAAAATTATCACCAAGATGAGCTAAAGGTAAGACCATCTTCTGAAATTTAATTTGCGAGGCCATTTATTGAGGAAGTATTTTTAAATACAGTTCATTTAGCATTTAGCTTTTCATATCGGAGTGACAGCAAACTTCATAAGCAAGGCAAATTCACAAGCAGCAGCTGTAAATCTCTATGTCCTGCTGTCTCACACTTTTTGTTTGTTTGTTTGTTTAAAGAGCATTTATAGCTTTGAAATCAACCACTACCTTCCCCAGTTTTGGAACGGCCAACACCTCTGTTCCCATTACCTGGAAGGGCTCAAGCCTGAGCTTTCCCAGTACGGAAAACCCCATCCAGCAGATGGTGAACCACTCCCGCTCGTCCAGAGGAACTCTCCAAAATCATCCAACTCCTTTATTCTGCAAGCCAAATACTTCTGTGTTCCTACTCTTCACCCCCCAAACAATTCGACTTCTCTTTTACAGAAAACAAGCACACCACGCCCCCAGGCCAAATGCTGCTGGAAATCCTCCTTCCCGCTGTGTGTAAACAGAATCTGGGTGCAATGCAGCCCCCTACGCCCAGGCCACCCAAGCTTCCCATCCCACCCCACAGCCAGGGTCCCTCATCACACACACCGTGGCACCTGGAGCCAGTGATGGAGCATTAAAAAAAATGCGGAGACCTTCCCTCGGTGGATCAGCAGAAAAGCCAATGCCCATTTTGGAAACACAAATAGTCACCAAATTGGTATTAAGCAGCAACTAAAATATTCTGCAGCAAGACAAGCGTAGGTTTCAGTTGCAACGTGCTCTTGCACTTGTTCGAAAATACGTGTTCCTAAATACACGACTTGCCTGGCTGCGCCCTGCCTGCACCTCCCTGCGCTTCGAGGCCAGACAAGCAATTTGTGCCACGGGTCCTGAGCAGGGGGAAAAGCTCTGGGCTTAGGGACGGCCGGGAAAGGAGCTGGGCTGGCAGTCTGGCAGCATTTACAGCGCTGACATGGCTTTGAAGAGGAGTGAGAATGAAACAGCGTTGGCAGCCAGCAGCAGAAAACCTCCTAAGCCCAGGCCCTGAGTCGGGGGCCGGAGGAGCAGCCCCACTCCCCCCATGCCTCCCCGGGACTGCAGGGCTTGGCGGGACCGGAGAGAATTACGGCTCAACCGAAAACCGTCCCCTCTCAAATGTGTAATGATTTAATTCCTGTGATGCAAGGAATCAGCAACTGCCCAAAAATATTCTTCAGTGCCTATAAGCAGATTAAGAGCAATCCTGCCCCGAGCCGCACAGGCGCAACCCAGCGCTTCGACGGCTTGTGGCATTTCAGCAGCCACCTTCGGAGCCTCGCTGACCCCGTTTTTGCTCTCCAGACCCCCAGTGCGACTCCGTTCGCACCACCCTGCAGCAATTCCATGGGCCCCTATGGCTCGACACGGTGAAAAAACGCATTGCAACTGTGCCGTGATGGCTCCGAGTGGCTGCAGCGGTGCCGCCCT
>KL257008.1:0-25965 GCA_000699545.1 Podiceps cristatus
CCGAGGCTACCGGGTGGGGGTGATGCACGAAGCAGGAGGTTTCTGCGCTGGCCCTTAGTGCTCTCTTCTGGGTGGCTGCCTTGGGCAACGCAGCATGTTGGGGCAAAGGTCTGGGCGCTTTTAGCTCACGGTTATGTTTGGTTGGCTGTAGCGTGGGGTCTGGGACACTGCCGTGCTTGGGGCTTTTTGGCCATAAAATGCGGGGGGAGAGAAAAGAATTTTGACTTCGACCAGTTTGTCAAGAAAAGAGTTGTTTTTCTAGAGTAACTTGCACTTCAAATTCATGTTGGCCTTAATTAAAATCATGCTGCATGTCCAACTTGATTCTTAAGTGCAGGTGCTTTTAAACTTGTAAACGAAGGGCAGGAGGTGCTGGGGATGCCTCGGGGAAAGTGAATGCCAGGGTAAGCCTAGGGGGTTTCCTTTCATTTCAAGGTTGATTTGAGTTGCTTATGATAGAAGAATATGTAGTAGTAGAATATGCTAATAACTGCAGTAAGCAATGCATTTTATTATGACTGTCTAAAGACTTTATATTAAAAACATGCTTCTATCCAATTTTTAATGCAAATACAGTAAGAGGCCAGTAGTTTAGGAATTGCATGCATCTTCTTTAATACAAGCCTGAGTACTGCAAACACATGCCTTGCTTTGATGTTCCTAACCAGAATTATTGAGGTTACCTAGTTATCACTTTTATTTAAGGGTTACACGCTTATATGACTTCTTTGTGATTGGTTATAGCACTTTTTCTTGGAAACTTTGAGGGTCTTGAGGGTGGTACAACTTTTGTTTCATGTGGTTACTCTTGCTGACTTTCTTAAAGGAAGCTTCTTTGGGCTTGGTTAGAGATGACCTGTATTTCTGGCAAGATGACAGAATTATTACAGTAGTGTCTTGAAGAGGAGAGAGCTTATTTTACCATTTGATATTTCTATGTGAATAAAGGTATCTTTGGTAGTCTTAAAGCTTAGGCTCAGGAGAGTCGAGGATCATCTTAAGTTATAAATTATTTTGGCTGTTAATGTTTTCAGTTAATGTGTGTATTTTCCTATGATAGGTGATTCATCTTGCTTTGTACTCTGTTATCCCAGAGTCACACTTTGGAAAGCCTAAAACTGCTTTGGGACAGTTGTTGCTGAAAGTATTACCTTTTCAATTGAACTACCTATCCCTTGGAATTCCGCAGGTTTCTCTGGTTGTAATGAAACCTCTGTTGGGCTGGTTGTTACAGCCATTAAAATAATTGAATACTGTTGCAAGGTAGGCTGTAATCCTATTTGCAGTATTTGCAACACATTTTCTTAGTAAGCCTGTTTTTGGGTTTATGGTTTAGCACTTACAGCACTTTCTTTGCAGTTTTGGGGCCTAATTTCTGTTTTGTCTGTTGGACTCTTTGTGAGAGTTGGTGATGTAAATGATTTGAGTGGTGTCAGGAACAATGAAAACAAAAGATTATTTTCTAGTACTGGCTGGTACTAACAATGTTTTCTAGCAAACAGTCTTGTCTTTTTCTTCAGTGCATTTTCATTCCTTAGGTTTCTAAAATTAGCTTTTATTTCTCAGCTATCACTTTAGTTTTAATGTTACACTGGAAATTATTTATAACGAGATCTTGGTAGATTTTTCCATTCAACAAGTCTTTTCCACATTTCCTTTTGCATAATTACCATTACTTATTGCCTGTTTTCCCTGCCCCTCCCCATTTGCATCCTCTGCCCTTCTCCTTTAGGCAAAGTTTAATTTCCAGAAAAAGTTTTTGCAAGAGAGGTTTCCCACTCCAATTTAAAATACTAAATTTCATCATGACTTTCTTTAAGCCAGTAGCAAGATGTATTTTGTTAAGCGTATTGGTCAATTGCAAATAAAATTTTAAACATTTGGGACATACTAAAAAAACTAGTGATAGGGTTATTGTAGAAAACTCTTAAGGTAATGTTTTGAATACCCACTTAGTCTGTTTATGCTCTGAAAGATCTATTTTCCCTGATTCTTGGCTTTCAAGCTGAGATGTGTTGGAAGGATAAGACAGGAAAGGTGGATAGGATGAAACCCCATACTTTTAATAGAAAGCTATGTGATACTGGTGCTTGAGCTTTCTATTGAAAGTAGTCTTTGTCACCAAGAGTGTTCAGTTTTCTTAGAAGTTTAATTACATGTTATGGAGGCAGATATTTGTTTATTGCCATTTGGTTTTGTTGAAATAACTCCTTATTGTGGAGAAGTAGTTTTGTTCTCTTCATCCCTGTCCCTATGTGGCTGCTGACCTCCTTAAATTGTTTTCAATCTTGCCAAATTCCTCATCTAACAATTGAAGGCACATATCTGAATGGTTATAGTACTTAGCTTAATGTGTTAGGCATCAACAGCCAATTAAAATGGGTTTCCTCCTTCTAGCCAAGGTCAGAGGAATAATTATAACCGTCTCAGACCCGGGACTTCTTGCCTGAAATAGCTTAAGGCAGTAGTTAAATTGAGAGTCTGTATGTAATGGAACACTTGACATACTGGAGAACAGTACTGGAGAATAGCTCTGGAGATTTCAGGAGCTGCCGCAGGAGCCAGAACCACATGGAAACCTGCCCTGTGAGCAGGAGCCCAGAGCCCACGTGGGCCTGGGAAGGCAGCAAGGGAGGCTTGGCCAGTCGTGACTCACCAGAACAAAACACAAAGCTGTCCAGCCGGAGCTGGACAGGGTGCCCAAGAGATGTCACCTGCAATCAGTAGCAGCAAATGGGACAGCACCTTGGCAGTCTCTCAGCCAAGCAAGGGTGATACTCCGAGGCTCCTTGAGTTCCATCTGTGGTCACCCCTTGGGTCATTTTGCTACCTATTGCATTGCATTTGTGCCCAGCCCCAGCCTGTGTCTTCTACCAACCTTTTTTTTTTTCTCTTTTTCTTTCCTCTGCAATTAAGTGGTGTTGGGTTTTTTTTGTTGGTGGTAGTTTTGAGGTTTTTTTTTTTTCCCTCTTTATTCAAAGGTCTGTAGTTGCTATCCCTACTTAGCTTTGTGTATGACTTGTTCTGTAACAATTCTTTTCTAGATAAGAGTTCTTCCTGAAAGGAAGGAGTCAGTGTTATGGGTTGTGAATTCTGAACTTCTCTGGATCAATTTCAGTGTGGAACTTTGCTGCCTGTTTTAGTCCTGTAGTTTGTCTTCTATATTCTCATTCAATATTCTCAAATTTCTATTATTTTTCCTAAAGCATGAATGCCATAAGAAAAAACAACAGTGCAGCGTTGGTCTCCTGGTAATGTAGATCCCAAAGAAAAAAGAATGTGAAGAGAAGGAATGTTAAAATTTATACATCAAAGAATTTCCTTAATTCTTCTAGTGAAAGCGTTGCAGTGAAATTTGTGTTCAATTAGTTTTGCAGAATTCTGGAGTTCTTTTCAGAGCTGTTGTCTTGTGTTTTACAGGATCCTTTATGTTGGAAGATAATAATTAAGTCAGAGTTTCACCATAAGTTCCTCAGCTTGGAAGTTGACAGCTATTAAAGGGGTAGAATGTGGTTATAGAAAGAACAGAACTCCTCACTTAAGCAAGAAAAAAGGAAGGCAAGTAATAGGAAGAAGCTGCTGTTCAGACAAAACCTTTTCAGTCTTCGCCCCCCAAGTGTTCAATGAGGAAATGAAAGTAACTTAAAACTTTAAAGGTTTCAGTCTGAGACCTGGTCAGTCTTCTGGGTTTCTCAGATTTTCCTGAAGACCTTTTAGCTGAGTGAATGAGGAGAGTAAATTTTGGCCTCTTCTCCTTGCTTTTGTCACTGTTAGTCATATAGAACTTAGAATTTGGTTTTAATGATCTGGTAAATATCAAATTTGCTAAACAGATTATGCCTTCTCTTGCTTTTCTGGATCTGTCTTGCTTAGTTTCTACACATCTTACCAGTTCAACAGAAAACTCTTGCAGCATCCCAGTTTTGCCTCTTTCACTGGCTGTGGAACTATTCTGGGGTACGGTAAGGATGACTCTCTTGGGCTGAGGGAGGAGCCAGGTTTCCAAGCTTCTGGACAGTTGTCTTAACCGTGAAATGTTTCACAGAAGTCTGGCACTGCTGTTACATATGTGGCTTTCACTAGCTCTTTCTGAATGGAAATAGCTGTGGATGCTCTTCCATGTTTTACTTTTGGGGCAAGCAGGGCGTGTTCCAAATACCTTATGAAATTCTGCTTGTGATGGACTTAATTACAGAAATGTCCATCTCCCTGAGTAGAGGGTGACTAAACTCAGTGTCTCAGCATCTTAGTGGTGGTTTTGCAGGTTTGAAGAAGCAGGTGCTTAATTTTCTGGTGAGAAAAGCATCAGTATATGTTTACAGGTATCTTAAGTGGCTAGGCTTGGAGATTTGTCTGAGTTTATAGTTTCATCTGAATGTCCATTTAGGTGCCCCTCCAGCTTGTGTTTCCTTTTTTGGCCTCTTAATTGTTGTGCAGGATATATTTAATTTACGTGTTGAGAACCCCAAAGATTTATTTTCTATCAACTATTTGTTTTAACTCCAGGAATTTCTAATAATCCGGTATTTGTAGTCAAGTGTTCCATGAGTGATTTAAAATTGGAAACATTCAGATTATTTCACAGCATAGTTTAAAAACAAGTTTTCAGATGTCTATAGAATTATGGAAAATGCACAGATTTGAAGAGATATTCTTCCTCTGAATTGACATATTTTCAATGACTGGGTTATTGGAAGGACTTCAGCAATTTCCTATCACTCTACTTAACATGTGTGAGATAACACCTTTCTTTTGGGTTTAAAATCTCATTCTAAATTTTATTTATTTTGTCGTAGGAATTGGATAAATCAGGTAAGGTTAAAACAGTAATCAGTACTCCTGTTGTTCTATCAGTCTTGTTAAGCTTACTTGATTGAAATACTGGTATCCTACAAGTGCCTGTGGAGGCAGAATTTGATTAGTTGTTCCTGGTTGGGTGTGTGTTGTAGTATATATGTAAATTCAGATTACATGTGTCATCTTGTTGAGAATTTAGTTGCTGAAGAGAGGAACAATATTTTAATTTTTTTCAACTGCCCCTATCTCCGAATCCAGCTTGCTTTTCATTGGTTTTGGATAGAAGTTTGGGTAGAATGTTTTCTCCATTCCTCTTTCATTTCTTAAAATATCCACAAAATTAACTTTTTATTGTTTTAGCATTCTCTAATTTTAGCATTTGGGAAAATGTGTTAGTGGCCCAGAAACATGTGTTCTGAGGCATGTTTCACATAATATGTGGAACGTACAACTTATTGTTTGATACAAGATGCACTATCCTGTCATTCTGACAGGTCTACTCCCAAATAGATACTGAGAGAAAAGAGGGCCTCAGAAAGCAGTGAGAAATGTTATTCTTTCAGTTTTCACCTGGTGGCAACTGTTTTTTCTCTTTAATTACACAGTATCCAAATCCCTTATACAAATAGGACATATTTGGGACTGATCTCCGAAAAATACTTGGCTGATTGATTAATTGCAGTCACTCTTAGCTGGAAGCTAGTGCATGTTAGAGCTTGTTAACCAAGCTGAAGGAAGGTAGCTCAGGCACTGGAGACATGTAGTACTGATGTTAGTTTGCTGTGGCTATGAGTAGCTATTTATGGCTTGAATAGCCCATGTACCATATTGAATAATCCATAGCATAGAATAGCTAGTATACCATGGCTAAGAGAAGCCAGTGCTTCTCTTAATTTAGCTAACTGTGGATGTGTGGACTTAGTTACTGTACGTGACAGTGTCTCTGAAGGGGAACTTGGAAGTTTGCCTTGCTGTGAGCAGGAGTTAGGACTGAGATGACCCGCAGAAGTCCTTTCTGATGTTATTTTTTTCTATATGATTCTGACTTGAAACAAGGTACTGCTAGTGTTTCTCCGGCAAAACAGCCCAAATCATTGGGGGAATAATCAAATTTCAGATCAGCATTTGAGTCTTTACAAAACTTCGGACCCAAAATCTTTGCAACTTGTTCCATCTGCGGTTGAGAAGTTAAACAGCATTTCAGCCTTGTGCTGAGTGTTCACTTTACTGGGCTTAGTTGTTATGTAGGGAATGAGCTGTCTTGTGCAAGTATGGAAATGATGAAAAAAACCTGAAAGACAGTTTTCAGTGGATTGGTGGCATTTGGGCAAAAAGGAGCAAGTAGAGGACTAAGGTTAAGGAAAGTGGGATTTGACTGTAGGCTTGGCTAAGGAACAGGGTAAGGTGTTGGGATGGGATCAAGGGAAGGAAAAATTTGAAACCTAATAAGCAAACTGAGTAGATAACACGTGTGAGAAGCAGTTGGATGTGAAGAGATGCATTGGGGGAATGTGACTATAATAACTTTTAGTGGATGGGCATATTTTAAATGGGTATATTCTTACAGTTATATTGCATAATTTGTGACAGGAAACAGTGTAAATTGAAAGACAAGTAAAATGGGTCATATCTTTGCATGTAGGCCAATAAAACTAAAAATATTAGCACAATTTAATGATTTTTTTTCTTAACACCTTCCTCAAAGTTAAGATGTCTGATTGAAATATGCATCCCTAAACCATCCAGTCACAGTTCTAAATCGTTATTTTAATTATGATGGCCCTGAAAACAGTTATTTTGAGTTTATTGCTGCTGACACAGCAGTATTCTTTCCAGTATGTGAAAATTAACATCTATTTTATTTACAACCGGTCTTAACTTTTTTCATGCTAATCACAAATAAATTTAAGTGAATAGTTTAAGGGCTTATGGTTTTTTAGTAGTTAGCAAAGAGATGTGTATCAGTGTCTTGCTTTCAGAAGCCTGTTTCTATCACGGGTTCTTATTTGATTTACATTCCAGTTATGCAGATTTCCTCAGACAGAGAAGCATTGATCTAAAAACTGAGCCTTTGTTTAAGCATATCTGCAATAAAAATAGGTCCACTTAGGCTTTTGTGTTTTACAAACTTTTCTGTTTAAAAAACTAATAATTTTTAAAAAGTAAAGAGCAGCGGCAACTCCTGTTTCATCTGAAGTACTTCCTAGAGCCTGTTAACCTGTTACCCTGTTGCTAACCCGATAGAAGATGAGTTTGAGGCTTGGGGATGTTGTACTGCTCTAGAGTTTGATGTAATTTGTGTTTAGTAAGGTAACAATTTAAAAAAGTGTAGGAAGTGTAATTTTTTTAAAGAAAACAATTTAGTTTAATGCAATTATGTATAGTGCGTGGTCAAAACTAGTCATTTTAACATCTGACATTTTGTGGTCTGGACATGCTGATGCCTATTAGTTTGAGAACTTGAACTTGTGATGCTTAGTATGTACATTTATCAGTACAAAAATCCTTAGAGTATATACTGATTTATGTTATAGAAACCCATTTTTAGAAAAATTACACCTGCCCTATACATACCTTCTTGTTTTCTAGTGTTTTTTTTTTTTTCTTTGAATAAGAATCATAGGAAATATTTTTCTAGTGAGAGTACTTTTGTAATGTTCCTAAATATTATCACAGTAGATAGATGTTTTTAACTGATTTCTCATGCTATGCTTTATATGCTTAAGTTTGAGACTGCAAAAGAAAGCCCGTGTGCCTTGTAGATGCTTATATTGAAACTTGACAAATCTCCATAGTATTTTCATAGCAGATGCTATATTCTTACAATAATTGATTTATTTGCTAGATAAATCGGATAAATATGATTCTAGAGATGTGGAAAGACTTCAGCAAGATGACAAATGGGTTGAAAATTATCTGATTTGGCGTCACAGTATTGTGGATGATACATTAAAGATGATTGATGAAAGCTTTCAGTGGAGGAAAGAATATACAGTTAATGGTAAGCTATGTTATATAATGATTTTGATGGTGTATGTTGCTTTCTTATTGAACTACAACCGACTTCTGTATGTAGTTTCATTAAGCACCTTTTAAAGGTTTTGTAAGCACCACAGAGAGCTAATCAAGAACTTTTCTACTCGGTTAAAAAAAAAAAAAAAACAAAAACAAAACCAAAAAAACCCTCTATTGCTTTACCAGTCCTGTCTCACTGTTATGTTATGGTTCCATATATTTATTGAAAGATTATTTAAGAAGGAAGGAAGGCAGCTAGCTCTTGTTTTGTCTTTGTACATTTACTAGAATGGAGCCCTTGGCGGGCGGGGGGGCAACAACAACAAAACCCACAAAAAACAAGGCACTGTTGTTCATCATGGTAGCGCTGGTCTGACGCCCTAGGTAGAATAGATCTGGTGTTTGTGGTGTGAGAGTGTTTTGAAGGTGAGCGCTATCTACAGGATTTCACAATCTGACTTAAAGTATAGAGCAGGAGGGGCTGCAAATATGAGCAAAAATAAACATTTGCAGTGCTTTTTTCTTGCCTTTTTTTAAAAAAAATTTTATATCTTCCTAAATAGATTCTACTCTGCAATATGAGAGGAAGAAGATAGTAAAGATTTTAAATGAACTCAATATTTGCATTAGTTTAATAAATGCTCTGGAAAGTGGTTTATAAAGACGTTTTTCTATTTTGCTGCTAGACTTCGGTGTTTTTAGTGACTTGTGTTAAGTCACAATGTGATTATTAGTATGATTACTGAAATAATCTTTCATTTGGCTTTGCAGACTTGACAGAATCTGTCCTTCCAAAATGGTTATTTGAACATGGTGCCCTCTTTCTGCATGGATATGATAAAGAGGGCTATAAATTATGTAAGTTACACAGAATATAATATTTTTAGTCATTGATCATGATTTTTTTTCTGGCATTTTAGCATCTGTTTTGAAAAATAAATGTTTTAAAAATGGGAGTAGGTACATACTGGCAATTGTTTTTACTAAAAATTATGAGAAGTTGGTAACTTTTAGTACCTCTTGATCACAGAAGTGGAATGAGGAAACTTTATCATCAGTTTTCAAAAATCATAAGCCTTTATCCAAACTACACTGAAGTTTTTGACTTCCCTGATGAAGTGCATTGTTCCTGTATCTATTGTGGTGAGTGTATGACCAGTATATATGCTCATTATTAGAGTGCATTGCCATTGCTTTTCTAGTAGCCCACATTCTTGTGTACTTCTGCAGTGGTTCACAGGAGGTCTGCAGTGGTTTTATTTTGTTTTGTTGGTTTGAGTTTTTTTCCCTTCACTTTTTCTGATGTCATTGGAATGTTCAGTAACAGCATGAACAGCTGAGAATGTTGGAAAATGAACTCTGGAGTTACAGGATTAACTTCTAGTAATTAAAGAATAAGATTTGTAAAGCAAATATTGCCCAAAACACTCCGGAGTGGTGGGGGTTTTTTTTAATAGTGTGTAATAGGTGGTCAATATTATTTTCTATAAATGAATCTGTTGTAATATCTCGCATACTTTTCATTAAAGCTTAAATCCTGTGAGGCGAAAGACGCTTTTTAAACAAATCACTCATGAGGCTTTCCAAGCAACGATCTTGAACCTTGAAAAAAAAACCCCAAATTTAAATCTGAAATTCTGCTTTTCCTTTGTTTACAAGATCTAGTGTGTACTTCCAGAAGTACACTAACAATCCAATCTTTTAGAGAAATGACTGTTTTAAACACCAATATACTAGTTTTCAAGAAAAAAAGTCTTTACCAGAAAAATACAGCTTTTATTCTATGGCTGTGTTTTGTCAAACTGTCCCTTTTCTTATCATTGTAAGATATCAGTGCTGTGTGGAAAAAAATGCTGCTTTGTTATGCTTCACGATTTTCTTTTAGCCTCTAAGGTAAGTATTCAAGGATAAGTGGTGGTGATACCTTTTTATAGGTTTTGGGAAGTTGAGCATGATTATTCTGGGTGGTTCAGTTTGAGATGGAGGCTGGGGCTGTGAAGTGGAAGAAGTAGAAAAAACACGACTTTCTTGCATCAATGCTGGGGCTGAGAAAATTATGCAATTGTTTCATGACAAGAATGTATAAGTTCGGTAAATAATGACTTCTGGATTTATTGTCACTGGCACATAACTATTGTCTCATTTTTCCATAAATGAAAAGTTTCTTCTGTGAATGTTAATCGGGTCAGAATATCTGAGTTGGTACACAAATTCAGATTGTATTGTAGTTAGAGTTCCTGGTTAGTCTATGAGAAAATGAGAAAGGAACGTGTGGCCCAAGAAATATCTGTTATGTAAAGTAGACGTTTTAAAGTATAGAGAAGTTCTTCAATAATTACTTTATTACTTTCACACAAGTCCTGTGTTTGAATAGGGGCATCTTTTTGAAATTCTGAATTTATGGCATCTAGTTAATATGCTATGTTGTTTTTTTTTGTTTTTTTTAAAAAAAAGTGTATTTCTTTACATGAGCCATAAAATATTTTTACTTGCGATTAGAAGTAAAAGACATAGAGAAGAGATCTGGTTTTTAGAAAGACTTTCGAAGTTTCAGGGAGAAAAGTATTGGAGTATATCTACTATTATTTTCAGGGCTTGTCTGATTTTGGTATTGTAGAGATACCAAAAGTGAAGGCTGCTCTTCACATTGTTGCCCTGAATATTTCCTTTATCACTTTGTTATATAATCAGTAATATTGTTTCAGACACTTTTATAAAGTCTGTTACTTTGAAATATGCTATTTTTCATGGAGGAACTTGTCTCCGCTTTACTCACTACTTGTTTCAGAAGGGTGTGCATTGAGCTTTCATTATGTAACGTTGCTCATCTTCTGGTTTTTGGTTTGGTTGGTTGGTTTTGTTTTGGTTTTTTTCCCATTTTATTTTAGAAAGGTCTGTTGTTTTTTGTCAGTCATAATGTGTGTATAAATAGTTTTTTCCCAAACACATCAACTACAATGCTGGGGAAAACCTAGGCAGAAAAAGAAACAAATTTCACAACTACAACAATACTTAAAATATATGCAGAACATAATATCATATCTGAGGACCACGTGATTTAATTTGAAGTTATGAAATTATAATCTATATAAGAAGTAATCTTTAAATACATGAAAAGTATTTTCCCACTCTGTTTCTTCTGTACTTTAATTATTTGTATTTTCAGTTTTTAAAAAGTTCTGATATAAAAATGTGAGCAAGGAAAGGGGGAGTGTGTGGAAAGGTATGCAGTTGTTTTTCTAGCTATTCAGTGGCCACAAAATTAGTAGAAATGTAGAATACAAACTGGAAGGTGTTAATAATTTTCAGTGCATTCTGTATAGTTATCTGCATAATGTTTTCTGTTAATTTGGATCTGTTGGTTTAATTTTTGTGTGTGTTTTTTCTTCTTACAAGTTTGGTTCAGAGTGAAACATCATATAAAAGATGCTAAACATCAACTTGAGAAAAAGAAACTGGTAGCTTTTTGGCTAGAATATTATGCCAAAAGAGATCATGGAAAGCCCCTAACAGTGATATTTGACATGGCCGAAACTGGAATCAGTCACATAGTAAGTACTTTTATTGTGTTTTTCTGATTGCTTTCAGTTATTTAACCTATGTTTGCAGAAAAAGGGGAGTCCCTATACAGTCCTTGACACCTAAGTAACTTAACAATTGTTCACATTGGTGATACGTAGGGCTTCTTCCTGTGATATGAACAGGTTTCAAAATCTTTTGTTACATATTAAACTTTGAAGTCTTGTGCAGCACACTGAAAACTTTTATTTTAGGTGACTGAGCCAAAGTGACTATATATAGTAGTTGCTCACCAGTTTGGTTTGTTAGTCATCATGGATGACTGTAGAACTTGGTTTTTAAGCACCCAAAAGGCAGTGGGTTTAGCCGTCTTTTATTGTGAGTACAGTTGCTGCCATTTCTTCAAGAGCTCCATTTTCATTGTTGTTATCTTGTTTTGGACAAATTAATCAGTCAAGAGTGAAGGATGGAAAAATGGGGTAATGGTGAAGCATTAAAACCCATAGATACAGTGGCTGAGATCTTTGATGGCTTGTTCTGACAAGTCAGCATCTTCAGTTGGCAATTCTGATCCTGGTCATGTCTTTCCATCCACCGTGCTATGTATGCTGTCTGTGTATTTAAATTGTGTTCATTTCTTAAGTCCCTGCATGCATCTCTCCATCCATTGAATTTTGTTGTGAAGAGAAGTTAGCTGGATGCAAAGGAGCAGATCATCAAGTAGGCATTGCTTTCAGTATTCATCTTAACCAAATATAGCCCAGGTCTTTTCTCTTACTAACAAAATATGTTACTGCAATGATGAGACTAATACAGTGAAGAAGTCTGCGTGCTTGTTGCTGTGCACAAATACAGAAAAAAATAAGTGTTTGAATTTGAACAGCTGTGATAGGCAGGCCTACAATTCAGAAGGCTATCAGACTCGAGTTTATACTTCAGGAATAATATCTTCACCCTTTTTTGTCAGTTCCTTGTCCAACCTGTCATCAATTCCAACTTTTAATTCAGAAGAGGAGACATTTCTCTTAACAAAAGTTTTTGTGTGTTTCTAGAAATTCTTTAGGACTACAAAATGAAAGAGGAGCAGTGTAGCTCAGTCACTTCTGTAAAATGATGATTATTCAAAAGGTTGCAATTAGATAAGAGATTTCTAATGATTTTAAGAGTAGGACTTCACCCTTGGAAATAATTGTAGAACTGAATCATTAAAGAAGCCAAGAGAAATTATACTAGTTCTGGAAACTATTCCAGTTTCATTGTTTTTTAAAAACATTTCAGAATTAAGTACTTGACATCCCATGTTCTAGGTATTTGGAAATAAGTATTAAAAAAAGAAAAATAATTCCATGGCAAATAGTAATGTATCGAATCAGTAGCCTTCTTTGGCAATTACTTAGAGATTTATTGCAGTTATACATAGGACTGGGTAATTCCCTGCCTAAAGTAAACTTCAGAGAATGTTTACATTTAGATGCTCACTGGAACTTAGCAAATTGTTCATATATGTTACATGAAACTTAAATACATTTAAGAACTGTTCCTGAATTGATGTTCTTAACTGTTCTTAAATCCTGTGCCTATATGGAAAAGTGGAAGATTGAAACAATGTGATTTGTGAGGTTTTGAATTTTCAAAAGCTTTATCTGTTGTCTCTTTGATGATAATATTTCATAAACTGATCCTGAAACGTTGCTGTGAAATGTTAAAATTTCTCCCAAACTCTTCCCCATGGAATGTTCTTTCTTTAGAAAACCAGTTGTTGAGTATCTTTTCATTTTCACTAAAGCTTTCACAAAGCACATAAATACCTGTTTTTACGTGACCTCTTGAACTTCACGGTGTTCAAGGACACGGCATGTTTCTTTTGCTTCAGTGATTCTTGCTCCCTATCTGAACCTGTCGTAACCTGGCATCCATACACCTGCATTTCTTTGAAGGTTGCTAGACTATACTGAGTTTGTAGTGTAATAGCATCAACACTGAAGCATGTAGAGTGGGGTTTCTTTTAGTCTGAGCTAGAGATTCCAGCTCAGTATGGTCTTTTTCCATTGAGATGCAGAAATGCCATTATCTGTTTCAGGAGGCAAACAATTGCTTTAGTACCTATTATTGTGAAGGTTTTTTCTTATATGCTGGATTTCAACCTACAAAACATACAAGGAAATACATTTGGTTCACTTGTTCAAGCGTTTAATTTGGTAAAGGCAGCTTGCTTTCTACCTTTTCCAGGCAGGATGGTTAATGTTGCATTAAGACCTTGTAGTTATGTGGTACAGGACCACAATATTTTGAGAAGATATTTTGTCAAATAAATACAGTGTACTTCAGGTTTTTGAGGCAGGATTGATGCTCTTACCTGTGCCTTGAGAGCTGTTTGTCTATGCTTCTAAAGATAATACTGGAGCCCTGGTTTTATATAACAAGAATAAAGGATTGTAATAATTTTCTTGTTGTGAAAAAGCAACTTGATTTGGGTTTTATGGAGCAACTTCTTTCCAGTGTCTTCCAGTGTCCAGACTCACAGAGACAGAATCTCAGCAAGTGCTGTCCATAAGTGTCCCATTGTACTGTCTTGCTTTGTAGTTAGCACATTCATCACAGAGCAAGAATATTTTTTTAATGTCTGTTTGTAGCCATGTAGAGTAACTGATAAATTTTTTCTTAAAAGAACTTGGATTTTTGAGTTCTTTTCCAGACCGTACTTCATTTGTTTGTTCCATTGTTGTGGACATCTGCTATGTCAGCTTTTATCACTGGTATGCAGCCAGGTAATTCTGACAGCTCATGCCTTGTTGTACCAGTTCAGGTAACTAGAATAGACGCAGTTATTGAATGGTCTGAAATCTGTACTTCTAATTCCAGGCTTTCATCAAAATAATGGATCCATCTTCCTACTAACTGATAGCGCTGCTTTGGATAGGTGGGAAAATAAAAAGCAGCATCCTTGTTAATGCAGAGGAGATCCTAATCATTGCTTGGAAATCTATCACTGTGTTTATGCTGTTAGATGAAAGATACTGCCATTTGGTACAAGCAACAGCCACTTAAAAGAAATGCTTCTGGTAAAGGCTACCTTCTGCCTCTAAACAGACAAGGTTTGAGTTAGCTTCTAGTTACTGAAGCTGCTCATAAAGCTTTCAGATGGTGGATAAACCTCTTACAAGGTGTTGGTTTTTTTTTCCTCTGTCCACAAATGCTGTAATACTGTGTTTACATCACTAGGAGCCCATTCCCCATAGCATTTTACTCTTATGGCAGGCTTTGGATCCTCCATCAGCAATACATTTTGTACTATTTCTGGAAGTAGTAGTAGTGGTCACTTCTGTTAGAAGGATGGGGAAAGTATGAGTACTCATGGCAGGCTTCCCACCTAACTAAAGTACTTTATTGTGGTAAGGTATCTCCTACTTTATTATCTATACCTGTTTCATAAAATGCCCCTTTTTTGTCCTTTACTGTCTAGTCAGTTCTATTATACGTGATTTTTGCAATGGAGACTTGGCTGTACTATTTCTGTGTGTCTGCTCTTTGGCTGGAAGCACCCTGAAAACTGGTGGTATACAAGCAGTTCTTTTGAGTGACTCTTCCCACAATTTCTCTGCATACCACAAACTAATACTACACCCAAAAATTCCCTTAAAAGGATTTTTTTTTTCCCCCGCTGGAAGATCCTGAGTGCAGTACTACATTGAACAATATGCAAGATAAATTATTGAAGGGAAATTTCACTATGTTTAGTGCTCTCCCTTTAAGATGTGTCAAGCTAAAGGTTTATTTTTTCTGTATCTTTCCTGTACAGCTTAAATTCTGTTGATACTCTACAGTAGATATTAATTTATTGCATTGATAATAGGTTTGTTGACTTTCTTAGATCATAAATCTAAGTTTGACCAGAATCCTGCAGCAATTTAATGAAGTGAAAAGCATTGCATGGAGTTTGGATGATGTTTGTAGTATGTATGAAATTTGAATATACATGATTACAATATAAGTATCTTGTGCTATTCAATAAATGTTCTGATTTTCTCTGTGCTTCTGTTTTAGGACTTGGATTTTGTTCGGTTTATTGTCAACTGTTTTACAGATTATTACCCAAACTTCCTCAGTAAGTATTGTATATTAAATCTTAAGCACTGTAAACTTATTACATAAGAGCACTTCATAGTATTACAGATGATGGGGGAGACTGTATTTTTGCATGTGCTTTATGTGGTAACTACATGTAATACGTGGATGTTACAGCATCATAATAGTTTTGTGCTTTTAAGTCAGCACAACCTTGTGTTGTAAATAAACTTTTTACTTACAACACTAAACTAAATCAGAAATGAAGTGGCTTTTAATGAAATAATGTAAGGTGTTTTTACAGATTAAAAATTGATATAAGCATCTAGGAATTGACCTGGTTTTTTCCTTTGCTCCTTGTTACTTTGGTAGATGCTTTGCAAACTTCCGTGACAGTTTGTATCCTTTAGAAGTCTTCAGGGGACAAAGAATGAATGGCAGTAGAAAACTTTAGAGAGCAATGATTGACTCTTATCAGGAATAAGGCATGTTTGTGTGTACACTTAGAAAAAAAACCTGCATACTTGCCTGCTAATTGCAAATAGTTTCTGCTAGCCCAACTAAAATGAGTTACAAATTTTAAGTGAAAATGTGTGAATATTGAAATTCTGTACAGCAACTGCTTAAACTCTGAATATTAGTTTTTAGCTTGCTGTTCAAAGTGCAAAACTTTGGTCAAATATCAAACAAAGGCAAGTGCAACGTTATATTTTCTGATATTCAAGAGAAAAAATTTGGGATACTTTTGAGTCAAAGTACTAACTTTGCAGATTTCTCTGCTAAAACAAAGAGAACTTGGGGAAAATGTAGATTTACAAAGGCTCTTGCTGTTTATTTCTTTGGGAAGAAAAGGTGCTAAATATACCTATTAACACTTTTTTTTTTTTTTTTCCATTCAATAGTTGCTTTTCTAGGTTGAGATCTTATCTTTCTCCACCTTATTTGGGGAGATCACTTCTTAGTAACAGTAGGTCAGAAAAGTAGTATCCCAGAGAAACAATGTATAACTTAAAATTTTATTAACTATTTTCCAAGAAAAGAGCTAATGCTTTTATATAGTAATAGAAATCGATTCATACATGTTAAAAACAATTATACAAAAATTGCATCTACAGGGAAGAGAACAAACGTTTCTAAAAATGATTATTTTTTACATGGCCATTATT
Source organism: Podiceps cristatus (assembly GCA_000699545.1). NCBI lineage: Eukaryota > Metazoa > Chordata > Aves > Podicipediformes > Podicipedidae > Podiceps > Podiceps cristatus. Next base: position 16,563 of record KL257008.1, read on the forward strand.
GCTGTGCTTTGTCTTAAACAGAAATACATAACATTTGGTATTCAGATTATTTTATTTTCTTTTTGTCTTTTCAGCGAAGATAGTGATCTTTGAAATGCCATGGATAATGAATGGTGAGTAGTTGTTTGGTTTGGGTAGGTGCGGGAGTTTTTTTAAGTTTTGCTAACTGTTTAAAATTAATAGCATAAATAGGAAGCATTTTTCTGCTCTGTGTAGATACAGCTGAATGGTGGAATTTGTTAAACATGCCTATTTAATTTAAATCTGCCAATTTGTTAGTTGTACACTCTTGGTTTTTCCTTTTAGCATTGTATTTTGGATCATACTTTAAATGGAGTCCATATTCTTCCTGTTATCTTTAAAGCTCGGGAGACCGTGATAGTCTATTCCTTGAATGTTTCCAACTGTAATCCTTTCATAGATGGATCTGTTCATGATTTAGGAATACTGTCATCAACAAATGATGGACACTTATAACCAGCCAAAATCTTGAATACACAATTTAAGATAGATGCCTGACACTGGATGCTGACTGTTATGTATGTTTTGATGTGTGTACTTTGATGTTTATCCTGTGCATTATAATTAAAGATAATTATGTCATTCCTGTATTTTTACCATATGAATACATATTTTTATGCTGGCTTTATATTTTTCTGTGTATTCATTTTTTACGGTCACTGAAGTAACTTTGGTGTTTGAAAATACTCTGTAGATCTAAACAAGTGTCCTGTAAAGCATCAGAACACTCCAACTAGGAAGAGTGTACACATATCTCTTCCAACCTCCCTCACTCAGATTTGGAAATACAATTGGTTTTACCACCTTCAGTATTTCCTGGGCTAAATTCCAAGACAACGAAGTTGTCATTTATTAAATCAAAGATAGTATTTCCTTGGAAGTCTGTGGTCTGTCTGCATTTGTATATAGAAAAGTGTATGTCCATAAAATATTTTCTGAGTAATACTCTTTTCCTTGCACTGCTTATCCCCATTATAATAGATACTTTCAGACCAGATCCTACTGTATCTTATGGGATGTAGCTCACTTGTATTCTATAAGGTCTACCCATACACTGCAAAAGCCCCCTTCCTGACAACTTATATGTGTATATGGTATGTTTGTTTTTTGTTTTAAAGCTGCTTTTAAAATCGTGAAGGGTTGGCTTGGCCCAGAGGCAGTAAGCATGTTAAAGTTCACGAACAAGAATGATATACAAGACTACGTCAGTGCAGAGTATCTGCCACCTTACATGGGTGGAACTGTAAGTATATTAACATTTCACAGTCCTTTTGGGATAGATTAAGACAAGCCTATATAAATTACATATGTGGGGTTGAGAGCTGGCACTGCAAGGATGTGAAACTTCTTGAAATTGTTCTACCAAGGGTAATTTGTAGATCACATTAATACTAAATAGGTTAACTTCCTGAGAACTTGATGTCTGGCAGTCTTAAGTACAGAAGTAATTTTTCTGAATCATTCATCTCCTTTCAAGTCATTGGAAACCACTTAGTTTTTCACATGTTTAAAAAAACTTCCATTCTTCTCTTTTTTTTTTTTTTTTTTTTTTTCATCACCTGATGAATTAGAGGTTGTGTTGGTTTATGAAACAAGTTCCGTGAACAGAAGATAGGTTTCATGGCCCTGTGAGAATTTTCATTCTGCTGCGAAGCTATAATTCAGTAAAGACAATATGTATTTTAATTATTTTTCCTTTGTCGCTAGGGCTGCATTTTAAGACATGGCTATAGAAGATTCTTTTAAAAAAGTGTATTAGAGCTCCATAGAGTATGCTACAGTCCAGTATTACTTTAATGGAACCTGGATTCTATTCTACTGCAATCTAAATAGCAAAACAGCACAAGCATCTTGTACAACATGTTTCACTCTTTGCAAAGCTAGTAAATCAGTTTGCATAATCTTTATAACAGAATTTGCAGAAAGGGGGTGTTTTTCCTTGAAAACTTATGGTAGCAGAATAAGCCCACTGTAGAGGAGTTATTTTTACACCACACCCTGCTCTCCCCATCCCCCAAAGTGTTTTTTTTAGTTATGGCTGTAGCAATATGGAAAAAAGGAAAACTGCTTCAGCAATAGTAGCAGAGGCCATGCTCCTTTCTACATAAACTCAGGTAGAGTTCTGGTAGCCAGGACATAAGAAAGTTGGTTTTGGGAATGTAAAAGACTTACGTTACTTTGGTTTTTATTTGACTGAAAGTAGCAGCCTTTAAAAAGTGCTTTTGCACAAGACTCTTGAAGAAAAGATACTCTTTTTCCATGGAAAATGGCTGCCCGGGCTCCTTGGTCCCATGTAAGAACTTACGGAGGCAGCTTATCCAAGCCATTTCTCTGTGGTAGTAAGTTGGAGTGACAGAAATAAATTGGTAGAATAGGAATAAACTTGCTTGACAAGAGCTCCAAGGGTTTTGAGAATTTCTGAAAAACAGCTATACCCCTGTATTTAAAAACCCTGTATTTTGAACCAGCAGATGTTTTGAATAGCTACTGAGTCTCTCTGGTGTCTAGCTCTACTTCATGGGTGTTTTGAACTCAACTTCAGGACTGTCATCACCTGGAAGCATTGTTAGCAAATACTCAGACTCCAAAATCCTCCTCTGGATCTCCCTTCCAAAGATTTCTTCAGTGCATACAGTAAAGCAGGATTTTGCATCTCTGACAGCGAGGAATGTTTCAGTACCGAAAGACAGGCAACTTACTGACCTTTTCTTAGTATTTAACTTTTCTTAATGTGGTTAACCTTGGCTCCTCTTGAGGCAACTAGGTAGAGTGCTTTCACTGGTATTAGTGTTGTCAGGCCTGTTTTATTTAAGGCAGTATCTGACTTGCATGTATTAATTCCCTACATTCCAAGTGGTAGGTTGGTTGGAGGTTTTTTGCCTCCTTCCAATTCTTTTTGTCATCTTTGGATGGCACAGGAGAGGCTGAACAGGCCTCAACTCAGTGTAAACACAACTACTTAGCAGCAACTAAAACATCAGTGTGTTATCAACATTATTCTTGTACTAAATTTGAAACACAGCACTATGCCAGCTACTAGGAAGAAAATCAACTCTATCCCAGCCAAACCAGGAAACTGAGTTGACCCAGTGATGAGGTTCTGTTGAGCTGCTGAAGTTGGCCACATTAATCCATGATGCTGGATAAGTGAAATGTGTAGCAAAACAACACTGTTAAGGTCACCTGTCATATGCCCTTCATTGTATGCTGGAATGAAGTGAAAGGCTCTTTACTGGTTTGGCTAAGGTGGCTATTTCTGCAAATGGAGGGTGTCACTATTCTGCAAGCCTACTGTAATGTTTCTAACAGTCTGGATTTTTTTCTTCTCCTAATGATTTAGTCTGTTACTGATACTTAAAGCTTGTCCTTTAGGCACTTAATAGGATATTGCTTGAGCCAGTGGATTCCTCTGTCATTCACCTAAATATCTGGCAGCTTCGGAGTAGGAGGAATGTAGGCCCTGATTATAAATTAGCAGGAAATACGCTTGGGGTTTCTTTGGCCTCATCTAAGGTTGTTTGTTTTTTCTTGTTGTTGGGTTTTGTTTTTTTCTTTTTTTTTTCTTCCCTAATATTACATTATTCTTTTGTTTTGAGGAAAATATACTTGCTTATGAAACGCTCTCTTGAAATACATTTTTTTTAACTCACTGCTGGTAGCCTGTTTGGGTACTGGGCATGGCTTGAGTCTGCCTCTCAGGAGTCAAGGCTATGTTTTTTTTTAAGTCCTCCACTGGGAAAGCTGACAGACTAATTCACTTTACTTGGGGCTTAAAACTGTTTGAAAATGCAGTCAGATCAGAGATCCCTGTTTAAACGTTGTTTCTGACATTAGATGCAATAAAACTTTTGAGAATGTTAAGAGAATTTCTAGTTAGCAAAAACTGTTTTTTCTGGTATTTCAATAGAAAAGATACCTTTATTGTAGAAGTGTTGAGAACTGAAGTATGCTGCCTCTACGTTACCCAGGTGTCTTGAATATGGTCTTTAAATTGATTTGGCATTCCAAAGACTGAGGTCTGAGTTGCAAAATATGTTAAAAATCAACACACTAGGTTAAACTTGAGAGATTTTCTGTGGTTGTTTCCTGGGTTTGGGTTTTGTGTCTGTGTTTTTTGTTGTTTGGCTTTTTTGGGGTGTTTGGTGGTGGTTGGTTTTCTTTTTAAACTGTGGCTATTATGAAACTAAATTGCAAAGAATAAGTGAAGTTTTTAATAACTTTGGAACATTCTTTAGAAACAGCTGTCATCAGTCATCAATGTTCCTTAGAGCTCAGAACAGAACTTGAGTATTAAGACTCTGCTGATCCTCAGTAGACCCGTTTCTGGATTTCTGCTGTGACTATAAATAACAACAATTACAGTTACAGTTTAGTGGCTTCATTGGGTGACTGTATTTGTCTATTAATGATGATAAAATAAAAGCTATTAATAGTGTCATATTTCTGCACAAGGCTCCAACTTAAAATGGATAAATGAAATATACAAGTCATGTGAAACAAAAAAAAGTATTTTCATTTAAAAAAAAATATTAGAGAAGGCACTTCTCATCCTTCTAAGTAACTGCTCCTTTAAAAATCTCATTATGTTTTAGGATTCTTTTAAGTACAGTTATCCTCCATTGGTTGATGATGATTTTCAAACTCCTTTATGTGAAAATGGGCCCATTACTAGTGAAGATGAGCCTGAAAGTAAAGAAGAGATAGATGCAGACACCAAGGAGACTGGGGAGCTGAATGAAGAGCAAAACCTCAATCAGAAAAAGGTATCTGACTCTGAAGATTGAGGCAAGAATAGTTAAATGGTTGCCAAGTGGGGTAGGAGGCATATAATTTTTTTCTTGTCTAGCTTTTACTTTCTGTGTTGATTTTTTTTTTTTTTTTTTCCCCCCCAATATTTTTTCTACCCTCCAGCTTGAAAAAAGAACCCAGTAAAACTGAAAATTATACTTGCAGTTTCAACCTTGCTTCTTAGTCCAAGACCAGTTTCATGTTTCTGAATGGGTAAAATGTGTACCAAATACTTAGTGTATCTCTAGAATATAGTGAATTATACAGTAAAATTTAAAAGGTTTGTATTTTGTTTTTCAAATGTTCTATCTTTCTAGTTGGTTTATTTTTAATCTTAGGATATGTAGTAGTGCACATCTTAATATATCTAGTTTTCTCAGATGCTTAAATCAATATATACATGAGAAAATAGTAACAGTTGAATATTTATACTTTACTGGATGTTAACTTGTTTTCTTAAATTATTGATAAAATCTCAACATATAAAAGTCTTCAGTTAGTCTCAGGAGAAACTGTATGCCTAATCCATCAATCCTGTTTTGCAATATAATCTTTCTGCAGCGGTGGTTTTCCAGAAATATAAGGGTGTTGTTTTAAGCAAGTCCATACAAAGTGATATTTAGGAATGTGCAATCATAGCTGGTGGGGATATCGCTCTTGAAAATAGTAGGAAAAATCTGAAATTCACCACATTAGTGCCACACTTAAAATCTTAAAACAGTTAATAAAGCTGAAAGTGTAATATTAAAGTATTCTACTCCATTAAACAGAAGTTTTACAATCCATATTCCAAAATTAAGTTTGGGGTGGTTTGGTTTTTTTGTTGCTTTTGAAACACGCAGATCACTTGAAGTAGTCCAGCTGTTCTTTGCAACTTGGCTAGCTATTCAAGAAAAGATAATTTCACTGACCTTAAGGTCAAAAGGAAGCGTTACATAACCATGGTGGCTTCCTGACCATCAGGCGCTGTAGCTTGTTTTGGTTGTAGCACATCTTCCAAGCTCCGACGCTCACATGCCGAACCATGGAGAATTCCTGCTCAGCGTGTGAGTTGGCTTTGGTGCTTAATAGACTCAGTGTGTGGGTTTTTTTAATTTGCTTGGCTGACTTCTGTTTTCTACTTACAGTACTTTTTTACTTTTTTCGACACTCTTAAAAATAATGATTTGGTTTATGGTATTTTCTCTTTTATACAGTGTAACCAAGCTGCTACCCAATCTTTTCAATGACCTAATATTGATATTTATGCTCATCATGTATCAACTAATTTTAAGGCACTTTTAATGCCTTACCTTTAACTTAATTTTAAAACTTCAGACTGTATCTCGTGGTTGGTGCTGTTTCTGTAAAAAGTAGTTTATTGGTTTGCTGCAACTCACTTTCTTCTGTTCACATACTTAAGAATAATACTCACTATTTCTGCCACAGCAAGTACACCATCATTTGCTGCTTCAATGTTATGTTCTTTTCCAAAATGTGTTTTTCAGAAATACTCCTTATTGTCTCAGTATGGCTGGCATTTCTTATTTCCAAGTTAATTATTTTTCACTTGACTCTGTCTAAATATAAATATTCAAAGATTTTTTTAAAAAAGGCCAGCTTCCAAGCTAACATACTTCAAGTGATCTATGAGATACCATCTTCATTATTTACTGCACTGCCAGTCTTTATATGCAGACTCTTGTCATCACTAAGAATTCATCTGATTTATTTTATATGTGTATGCCTCCTCTTATCTGATCCAAGGCCCTATTTCTTTCCAAAGAGGAGAAGGAGCAGTGAGTGATAAAATTTGGTTAATAAGTGCCTGTCATATAGATGCCTTCACTTCTAATGTGTGCTCTAGTAATATTTTCTCTGGTACTTTTAATTAGATTTGTGTAGAATAAAGCCCAACAGATAACTAGTGCAGTGTATTTACACACTAACCTTTTACTATCATTGTAATTATTAAAAAAAAATCATTTTGCGGTGTGGTTTCTTTTTATAAAACCTATTTTCTATAAAATTTTGTATTCCTTTCACTCCCATATTTCAAGTTTACATAAACTAAATTCCCTTTATGTCTTTTCTCTGTGTTTTAAGTGGAATAAAAACAAGGCTAAGCAAACTGTTCAGATAGCTGATCTTGAGTCATGATGTCAGTTATTCTTTGTCTTCTGTATTCCCCCCACCCCCTGCCCCGTTTTGCACTTAATTCCAGTTATTTCATTTTTTTAATAAAAAGATGTCCAAGCATGCTGACATGTATTTTATTAATATAATAGAGGAAAACTCTCAGAACCTAAGATATCTGCAGTTTTGGATGCACCAATTCAATCAGCAGTATTTCTTTTAAGTTCTTCAGTGCATCAGAGTTCCATCTAAAAGCAGTGAAGATGCATTTAGCAACTCTGCAATACAATAAAGTGTGGAATTTTTATTGTTTTCTGTTCAGTGTTGCAGTGATTGTGTGGGGGTGTCTGTTTTAACTGAAATGTTTTGTGGTGAAAGAATAACGTGAGTGCTTTATAATATTAAATATTTGAAGTACTGTAACTTAATGTCTGTGGAGTTTTCAAAAATAACTAACTTGAACATCGGGAAAATACATGGAAAAAAACAAAGCAGACGTTTTGTTTCATGCATGTGTAATACATTACGTAACTTCTATAACAAATAATTTTATTCAGTGGACTTCAAGCACCTTCGGGGAATTAATGCATATTAAGCATGGTCTGTAATATATAAATTGCTGAAATAAGCCTCATCGTATTCTTTGAAATACCTGCATGATTATGTAACATGTGTAACCCAGGTTTCTAGTTAATCATTATAACTATCATTTTTACTCAGATGAATTCTATAGAACAAATTTCCAAATCAGAGGAAACTGAAAAAACAGAGATCAAACCAAAAAATGCAAAGAAAGCATTAACCACTTTTAAAGGACCTTTGTTACACATCAGGTAATAATTTTTTTTTTTTTATAATGTGCCTTGGACACTTGAGTACTGAACTACTTGGTTTTCAAAATAAACAGCTTTTTTTCAAGCTGTGTTAGAGGAAAACAAGTTACAAACATCCTTTTAAGAATTATTTTCACAAAGCTCAAATTTTTCCAATTTTACATGGTTTTAATGAATCTTTGTGACCATTATCATGTTTTTTGTACTAGTTAGTAGGTAGACATTTCATAGAATCCTAGAAGCATTCCATTGTCTCATTTATATTGAGAAACTGTCATTGACCTGTGCTTATCTGTAATGAGAGCAACAGTTTGACATTGGTTGCATTGGCTTAAGAAAAAACAATGTGCTTACAAAGAGAGTTTTCACTGTTAAATCTTGCTTGAATTCTTTTAACTTAAGGTGTAAATGTCTGTGCTATTAGTTTCCACCCATTACACTTAATGAATGGGTTCAGTTTATTTTGCATGGAAAGTATAAATGGTATGTGTGCTCAGAAGCATCTTGGATGACAAAATCTTACATCTTGCAGTTAATCGGCTTTTTATCGTTACACTGGGGAGAAAAAAAATCAATTAGCCAATATCACTTGATCTTTTCACTGCCTTTCAGGTTAAGATCCTTGTTCAGAAATTAATTTAGCTGTTAACTTTTATTTTCACTTCCAGTTTGCTATTAGATGAATGAAGAAAATATCTAATTTATAGGTAATTCCTTAGCTAATTTTATAAGTGCTGTACAAAATTAGTTTTGGAATGAATTTGAATAATGACATGCTCATTAGCATCAACAAATATTTTGTGTCAAATTTTCCTCATTTTGAAATGAAAATTATCTTTGTAGTCCCTTGTGCAAAAACCTCCTCAGTATAGACTTAGCTTCTTGTGTTTAGATTGCATAACTATGATTTTAAAAGAATGTTTAAAATGTTCTGGCCCTATGATAGAAGCAGCTCTGTCTTTCTATCCACTGCTTAATAAATAAACCCCACAAAACACTAACCAAGACCCCAAAACAACACACCCCCCAACCAAACAACACCACTAACAGAACCCCACCAATAAAACCCAAACCGAACAAAAAACCAAAACCCAAACCGAACCAAAACCACCCTCACACAAATGGTACCTTTTTTTCCTCTTAAAATATTTCACATTTTACTAGTGGAATAGAAGTGTTGGAGTTCATGTATGTTACATGAAAGTGTAAACTTAGTCAAGTATAGAGGTGCTAATACTTGTAGTCTTGCTGTTGTGGAAAATAAAATGCTGGTGTCTCCCTTGTCCTTGCTGTTGTTTTGTGGTGTTTGGTGGGGTTTTTGGGGGGTTGTTTTGGGGTTTTCTGTGTTTGGTTTGGGTTTTTTTTAAGGGGGGTGTCTGTGTGTGTGTTAGTGTTTTGTGTTTGTTGGTGTGTTTTTTGGTTTTGGGTTGGTTTTTTTTTTTTTTTTTTTAACTATTGAGAGTATGCAGTCATTGCTCTATTAACACTCACTCTGTAGAAGCTAGAACTAGTTTTTATTTCCCTAGAATTTTTCTCAGGCTACTGAACTGAAATTTGTTGAACTGATAATATAGAATGCTGTTTATAACTAGTCACAAGCACCTGTCTCGGAGAGGGTAGGCGCTGCCCTATAATTAACTGGTATT
>KL257008.1:27564-37632 GCA_000699545.1 Podiceps cristatus
CAGGAGCAGTAGCCAACTGATGCAACTACGTCCACTTGTCATGAGTCAACCCTGAGCTTCTGTGTTTTCTTTTCATAGCTTTTTTGATGAAAAACTGTTTATAGTGACTGTAGCTGGAGGACTGAAAGTATTTTATTTTCCTGAAGGTGTGCTCAGTTTTTTTCTATGATATGTTGTAAAGATAAGTTTAATAAACTAATTCTTTTTAAATTTCTTATTAGCCCAGCAGAAGAACTATATTTTGGATCCAAAGAAACTGGAGAGAAAAAATGTTTGATAGTTCTCACAAATGTCACTAAAAACATAGTGGCTTTTAAGGTAAATATTTTATGCACGACCTGGTTTACTAAATGTGTAACTTCTTTTGGGTAAGGAAGAAGAAATACTATTAAACTCGCTTTTCAGTCTAAATTTTTTATTCTGTTCTGATGTTTGAAGCAGTTCAAATAAATCTATCTGAATTTGTACCTATTGTGTACCACCCCAAAGGGGATTATCAGTAATACACATCTTTGGTGCATGACTGAAAAAGAGCTATGGGGATGGTTAGTTCTTTATTGAGAGTCTAATACTTCCTGAAAAAGAAAGCCTTGAGCATTGAAAAGTGATCTCTAGAAGTTTTCTTCTTAAATCTTGTCTGAAAGATTCTTCAGAAATAACTGAGTTGACTTGCATCTTGATTTGGTTTTCCACCACTTTTTTTGTGCTCCTTGCACACAGAAATAACTAAGTTCCCATGTTTTTATATTAAGAATTTTAACAGACAGTCTCTTTGATATTCTTGGCTGTTTTTATGTACGTATATGAGAGAAAAACAGCATATGCTGGAAAAGAAAGAAGAGGTTGAAAGAGAAAAAAGTGAAATACCAGTGTCTGACACTCCTACAAAATAAAGTGTTTTAAAGACTGTATATGTTACCATGTCTTAATATTTAAGTGTTTGGGGATTTTAGGTATTACAGAATGAGGGAGGTTATGAAGCAGTCATAGTTTGTGCATGGTTTTACTGTATGTTTGCTTGGTATTTCTTGTTTATAGGTGAGAACAACTGCTCCTGAAAAATACAGAGTTAAACCCAGTAATAGCAGCTGTGAACCTGGCACATCTTTGGATATAATAGTCTCTCTTCATGGTGGTAAGTAAAATCTTACCATAGAATTTTTAAGAAGTCTGGGCAAGTGTTATTAACAGGCTGGCTGCTCTAGATACAAACCTTTGTATGTGCTTGCTGGAGTGTAAGACTGGCTGACACCCATGTCTACTTCACTGTTGCATCAGAGTGTTACTATTTGTAAAAACACATGGATGTCAGGCAGCATTTGAGTAACTGCCCGTACTGCTTTACTACTCTACTTAGGCATAAGCAGATGTTGTCTGCAGCCCATTCTGTTTCTTGTCTTAAAAAAAAAACAAAAACAAAAACAAAAACGCAGTGGCAGCTGTCTTGCTTGTGCTCTATTACAGTGGGAGTTTATCTGTGGTAAACTACGTTTCCTAAATTGTTGCAAGGACAGGTGAATTTGCTGGAGAATGCATTCTTTACAAGATTCTGGGTTGTCCTTCAGTCATTCAGATTAAACTAGTTCTGTTAAAATGAAACTGTAGAATTTTGGGAAAACTGTGATCAAAATTGTTGAGTTTAAGAAAATGATTTAATTATTTTTATTGCAGTGTCTGATGTCCTGCAATAAACAAGCTCTCATTTTAAAACACTTCTGTGCAAAAAAATGCTTCTATACACTTTGTAATACTGTTGTTTTATCTAGCACACTTGTGGTTTGGTTTTTTTTTTTCCTTTGAGGGCAGGTTTTGCAGCTTCTCTGCAGGATCGTTTCCTTATAATGGCAGCAGAAATGGACCAGTCTTCTGGAGCAGGTGTACCAGAACTGACTCAGTTTTGGAAAGAAGTCCCTAGGACTAAAGTGATGGAACACAGGTGAGCATATGGTTTTCTGTTGACAGGGTTTGTTTTTTAACTATTACCATTTAGCTGATTTATAGCACTTTAATATCATAATCAGTGAAGGGTTGTGTGCTTACTGACTGAAGTATATTGCTGAGGCTTCTGTTCTGCTTTAACTGATTAGAGGTGTTTTTAATGCATAAAATTTCATGGTATTCTGTACACGCTCTTCTAATTGTTATTCTTGTGCTGATGGAGAGTTAAGTGGAAAAAGCATGAAAGGATGTGACAATACACATGGACAATAAATTATTTTTTTTAAATAAGAATGTGCCAGTTGAGTTTTCTAAAAAGAAGCAAGGAAAGAAGACATACCAAATGCAAAACTGGGTTTGGTTTTTTGGGTTTTTTCTTTCTTTCTTTTGGAGCTGCCTTTGCCCTCACATGGCCAGAACTAACATGGAAAAAGTAGAGACTTGATGCCTAAGTCTTGCTTTATCTTTGCTTCAAATACTTATCCCTTACTTCCCAATCAACAAAATCTTCATCATGTGAGTGACTGTAAGCTTCCTTGTATAAATGTTGGAATTTTTTTTAAAGACAGACCCTGAAACAATAGGGAGAGATTAATTGATTACATTATATTTATCACCTGCAAAGTGTGCCATCTATGCGTGTTACTGATCAATACAAAACTGACCTTTACATTTTATTAAACCTAGATTAAAAGACTTAGAGAATGTAATTATCGTCTCTTTAATATTGTATGTATAATTGCTTTACCTAAGGAATATACTTAGATTTTATTACACATATTTGTCCCTTTTTTTTGTTTTGCCTTGATGGAGAAGTTTCAGTTTTTCTCTTTCCTTAACATAGAAAAATGTTACAGCCGCAATTTAACCGTTTCTTTAGCAAATAAATTCATTCCCACACTAATTGAATTGCATGTTATCAGAGGAGCTGCTATATTTTATAAATTTCGTGGGATTCCACTACCTTCAATTGTGGCTTGAAATTCTGTTCCCGCATATTTAACAGTAGAAGAGGTGGAGTACCTGAAAAATCTTGTTGCTAAGGTTCAAAATGGAAAGAAAAACTTTGATTTTGTTTGCTGTTCAATAATTTTGTTGCATCTCTGGTAGTAAGTATTTGACTGCATAATCCAGTGGATCTTGTGCTGTGAATTTAAACCCAAATAATTCTATGATTCTAATAGTAATTTAGAAAATTAATCAACCAGAACAGACTATAAGGTGCATATAATAACTGTTAGATGGGCGGTTTACTATTAATTATACAATGTTACGTTAAATTTATGATTTTTGAGGCGTTCTTTTTTTTCCCCTTTCACAGACTCAGGTGTCATGTCATAGAAAGTAGTAAGCCTTCTTCTCTGACATTGAAAGATAATGCATTTAATATTCCAGCAAAAACTAATGAAGATTTACATATACAGGTAATAGTGTATTCCTTTGTGCTGTATAGTAAACAAAATTATAAAATAGGATGGAGGGAAAAAGAATTTGTACTAAACCTCTTCCGTACTTTGTGAATTATGCTATTTGAAAAGGTCAGCAGTCGAAAGCAACTAAATCAATGATAGTGATTTAATTATTATGTGGAATGGTGATGGTTCAATAAAATACTACTTCCAGTGCAGTTTGCTCATTCTTCTTGAGTACATTACAGAGCTGGGGTAACAATGAGCCTCAGCGGTGTCTTTTGCTTCCTAGTGTAAAGATGTCACCTGCCTTTATAGGCAATATGGGCTATCCATAACTCTTAAGATTTGAAGCTTCTTTAGTGGAACAGAATCCTTAAGTATGTAGTGATAGAAAAGGTATCACTAAGAGAAGTCTGTCTGTCTGTTTGGGTTTGTTTTTTTGGTTTTTTGGTTTTTTTTTTTTGGGGGGGGTATGTGTGCTTACAGTTATCGGCTAAATAGCTCTAAGTTAACTAGTACTTTCATGTGCAGTAATTCTAATTTAATGAAACTATTTCTATTTTCAGCTAACTCGTTTACTGCAAATTAATAAAGGACTTCAAGAGCAGATTGATCGCTGCCTCTGGTTCCAGCAGTTGTCAGTTGTTCTATCGTTATTATCAGTTACTGTTGTGGCCTTCTGCTTCTACCTGGTGTATACCCAGAGGAGCTAAAAAGAATTGCTTTGCACTGGATGTGCTGCCTATTGTGGTTGGTTGGAGTGGAAGAGATTCCAGTGCTGCACTCAGATTCTGGAACTGCCAAAGTCAGGTTTGTGAGCCCACAACAACGTACAATGATATCATTTGCTATAAAAAAGAAGACGTGAATAACCAGCAAAGGAAATTACTGAAAGTTGACACTTTGACACAGTGCATGAGGACGATGTTAGAGCTCTAGGACCTATTTTCACCATATGACTCCATAAATACTATTGAACTGGAAGGAGGAAACCAAATACAACAACATAATTTAAAACAGGGGTTTTTTTCCCTCTTTTCAACTACTTTAAATATAATATTTCGTTTCTTTTCATCATATTCATTCTTACATCCTGAATTGCACTCATAGAAGGTGCAATCTGTCAACTTAAGTGTATTCTAAAGGTTAACTTGTTCATTCAGAAAAATTTACAGAAACTGTAGTACAGGCAGATTTTTTTTTGTATAATATATGTACATGCACATATAAAGGAAGATATTTGTTGTTAGTAATAATTCTGGTAATTCAGGCTCATTGCTTTCATTGGTTAAATTCCTTATTTTTGTGTTTTTCCTGAATGCAAAGTTATTGTAAATATTTCCTACCAAATAACATAGACACAGCCATATTGACCAGGAATATAACCCTTGTTTGATTCCAAAGATGGTAATGAAACAATAATGACGAGACACTATTCCAATTAATTTTTTTTTTTTTTTGAAAGCAACTCTTAGTAAAATTGCAGGAGTGTGAGTTGACTTTTGATGACCTATTGTTGCCTCTCAATAGGCTAATAAATGGTCAATGTAAGAATTTATTCTGAGATGTGCAATATGCTTAAATTACAGATAAATTTATGAAAAAAGCAAGTCAAATCAAGAAGACTAAACATTGTTGAAGGCAATGTGAAAGTGTTATCTGCCATTTCTCCAAAACTGTTGTAGAAATGGTGTATGAAGCTAGCGAGAAGGTATACTAACAAGGATTCTTTGTACTCATTGCTGCAAATGTGTGTATTAAAATGATAGACACTTAAAAGGAGGCTGATGGTATCTTTCTTACCTTTAAAATTTTCACTCTTGATAAGGTCTAAAAATTTAAAATAGTTTCTTTACTAGAATTAAATTTTGCTACAAATTGGCCTTGTAACAGATCATTTAGTTTTGTCTGTGGACTTCAATAGATGAGAAGAGATTATTGAGGAAAAATAAAGGTCATACTCTGTCTTTTTTGCCTGCATTATCTCTCCAGTGTGTTGTAGGTGTAGTATCAGTTTTAGGAAATAGAAAAGGGTGGTTTAAAAAAATACATTAGTAAATTGATTAACTAATAAAGCAGCAATATGATTATTAAAAAAATTACCATGTAAAAGGCAAGCCTACAGAACTTTTTGGTGCACAGTCTTCTGTCATTTCTTAATTTATACAATGTTTTACCACATCTGCATTTTCTTAATTTTTCACTTATCTCTTTTCTGTTCAGTTTGCTTCTCAGTATTTATTCGTAATGAGTTGGCAACTTAAATTGTTCACTGCTTACTATGAAGCTGTTATTTAGGTGATTTTCATGTGCACACAACTCAAATGCTTTGCTTCCAACAAAATGGGTTGTTGTCTTGTTGAGAAAGGTAACGAGGTAATTTGTAACCTTAAGATAACCACGCTGTTAAAATGCCAATTCCTTAATTTGAGTGGATTGAATGGCACTTTACTGTAAAATTGCAAGAAATATATTCTTAGAGTCTTTGCCAATATGAATATTTTACTGTTTGGGTGCTTTCATATATTTTCAGTATTTTATTACTATGTTGGTATTTTCTTTGTATGATGAATCAGATGAACACCTTTTCTATTTTAATATGTTTTAGAAAAATGCATTTACAAAAATAAATATGAGGAAATATCTAGTCTTGAATGTTTAGTCTTTGAAAAATAGCTGCATCTCCTGAGGATTTGGTTCTCTTAGTCTGCAGGTACTTAATATGAAGGAGGGGTCAACATGGTAATGGCCAATAGTCTGTTGTATAATAGAAGTTGTGATGATACTTGTCAGACAAATGTAAAATAGATGATCATAAATTCTTAGCCAGAGTGCCAAACATAATAAGATAGCACATGGTATTGGCATGGAAACGCTACCATGGCACAAATAATGCAAATCCACACAATACAGATATCTCTATATGGCTCAGTAAAACTATTATTTAAACATCACGCACAGTAAATAGAAAAACAGCAAAGTAACAGCATTTTTTTCTCAAATAGAAATTGACAGTAGTCAGTAGTCAACTTTGTATTTTTCTTCTATGAGAATTTCATTGTTTCTATTATCACAAAACATGGTGACCCATCAGTATTTTCCCCATCTTTGGTTAGTAGTTTCAGGTTTTGTTTGCCTGCCCTTGGAAACACATTTCAGCCAGTCCATTTTGGAAGGTTTTGTGTCTAACACACGCTGAAGTTACAGAGTGCACAGCAGTAATGTGATTTGACAATATACCCAAACTTTGAGACAATGGACCAAAGATTGGTATTAGTTGGGGTTTTTTGGGGTTTTTTTTGTTTATTTCACAGTACGTGAAACTCAGTTCATTAATCTGGGGCATTTTAGAACTTAGACAATTCACAAAATAGGATTTGATTACATGATCTATCAAGATTTGAGGTTTATTTTTCCAGAAGGAGCAGGGAGTTGAATACGTACTTTCTGTTACAGATTCGACTATAAATAACAGGTTACATCTACTCATGTTATTGCCTTACATATGTGTATACTGTGAAGCAGTCCATCAGGAGGATCTAATCAGTTCTCATTAGCCAGGAAGAGACTCTTTTCGGAGGTTAGAGAAGACATCTTCTGTCAGTTTCTGAAGTGCCTGGCTTATTGTTCCCTGTTGCCGGGAAGATGGCTCACCAAGGAACTACTGACTCGGTGTTACAGCAGTTGCTACGCTTCCATTATGTGTGTGTTAACAGAGATAAGTGATTATAAGTTAATTTATCAAGTGAACAGTGCTTTTCAGTAAGCCTGTTTCTTGGGCACGTTTCAGCATCAGCAGCTTCTGGGTTTGTGTTTCCTGCAGCTGGTGAGAAGTGTAACCTCCCATTTTCATTTTTCTCAGTTGTTTCAGTCCTACTTTTCAATTCGAACCCTGCTGTTCTTGCTTCTGCCACTTCTATAGTGAATGCTTGCAGTAGTACACATAGAACCAACTTGAAAAATAAAGTGCAGAAAATGCACCTCTCCAGGAGCCTGGCAGTGGTGAGTAGTTTGAGGTGAGTGAAGTTCCACATGCCAGTCTTGGCTGAGACTGATTTAGGTAGTTTCCCAGCAGATCTGCACAATTACTACTTTGCTACTTCTGAGTATAAAAGTACTGAAATCCCCGAGCTGTACGAGCAAAGAGTAAGCATCTTGCCAGATTTTTACCGGTAAGTATCTCATCTCCTGGTTCACTTCATTTGCGAGACTAGTGCATGAGCCTACCTGCTTGGCATGCTTTAAGTCACTTCTATTTTCTTAAACACTGAAAGAGGCGCTGGGCTAACAACTGACGAGTGCTCAATTACTGCTGTATGATTGCAGCTAATAGCACTCATTTTTTAGATTGCAGTAGGCAATTCATTCTGATGGTATTGCTGAAGTCCAAACACAAAGCTCTTCAGGGAAGAAAAAACCCTATTTCTCAGTTGCCAGTTATTGTAGTCTTCACCATAGTCCAAAGTACAGCAGTAACTCACCCAAAGGACTGCTACGTTCTTCCTTACACCAGTTCAGGGTCTCTTGATCAGTTAATAAGACTTCCTCTGTTCTATTTTAATTCTCTTCATATCAGTTGTGCTGTATTGGAGTTGGTTGAAATGTAGGAAAATTTGAATATGAAAAAAATGTCTGTAATCTTTCATTTTCTTTGGTCAACAGTAGAATATATTCATTACCTTACTGTCACTTTGGGTTTTTTGCAGAATATTTCTGGAGGTTTTCCTTCCTGTTAAAAATATCATTCTAGAAGGATGGTAAGTTGAGTGTTTTGCTCATCTTGATTAGCCCATGAGATGTGCCAGCCCTTGATGGTGATTCAGCCAGCAAGAAGCAGTGATTTCCTCAAAAGTATTCAAAGAATATTTTTCTTTCATTTTTCAAAAACATTAAGTCACTGTGACTCTTTTTTCTTAAGTCTTGATCAGACCTTGCTCCCAAAATAAACACATCTACAGAAACTTACTTGACTGAGGAGCAAAAGACTTGGCCTATCGGAACTTACCAGAAGGAGCAGGAGTTAATATGTACTTTCTGTTACAGACTCGACTATAAAGACCAGGTTATATCGACTCTTGTTATTCCATTACGTGTGTGTATACTGTGAAGTAGCCGCACAATAAACTAGCGTTGCTGCTCGGTTGAGAAAGCAGGTGATCCAGTCAAGAGTGCAAGGTGGAGCAATTCCCACAGCAGGAGATCTAAGTGGTCTCTCTGGAACAAGTGTTTCCCTAATTTTGGGCCCAGGAGAGGGAACAAAAGTAATCTTGGTAAGTTTGGTTCAGAGACAATGTGATTTCCTCAGGTTTGCAAAGAAATGCTTTGGACAAGAGAGCTCAAATCCAGGCCTCCAGTATATCAGTCCCGTCATGACCGCTGTCCCATTTTGTGAAATCTGAACTAAGATATCCTTTGAGTAATGATGATGCAATCATCAATCCCGTGTGGTGTTTAATTATTAAAAATTACAACTTTCTTTTATTTTCTCAGCCCTGTATCTGTTAAAATCATTGCCAGTTTCATTTTTGACAGCTTGGAGCTATATCTGAACACCTGCTCTTCAGCCCCCAGGGAAAATGTCAGAAAAGAGAAACATCATTTAAATAAATATAGATGACAACAGCAGTGTGAAAAAGAAGCATAAACAGAATTTGTTAAGCTTTCGTGTTCCAGAATGCTATGATTGATAAATTAGTGAAAGAAAAAGTGAATCTGGGCAAACACCACAGATGCTTCATTAATCTGGTACAACTAACATACACAGATTGATGCTTAACCTACTGGCATCTGAATTACTATAATCCCTATGCCCTGAGGTGCATTTTCATGCATACGTGTAGCACTCACCCTATTTTCCTTATATTTTTTTCAGAATTTAAACTTGCAGCTGATGGTGATGACTCAAAATGATTTTGTAGCGCTTTTTAAAGGAAAATAGTGTTTTCTTCTTGACTTTACAGTTTGATGGGCTTCGTTCTGAGAAAAAAAAAAAAAAAAAAAAAAGGATGTATAAAAATGGATTCTTAGTCCAGGTATTTGGTGGGAAACCTCAGAAAAGCAACGCTCATTCATGCTAGGCCGTTGCAATTTTTAAATACAATCCTGAACCAGTATGTGTTGATATATACGTAGTCCCAGATATTGCTGTCTAGTGGGCGTTGTGATTGACATGACGCTTCTTCCTACCTCTCACGCTGGATGCATGTTGGAATGTGAAGAATCACTGAATCCCAGAGTGGCCAGGGCTGGAAGGGAGCTCTGGAGACCATCTAGTGCAGCCCCCTGCTAGAGCAGGGTCACCCAGAGCAGGTGGCACAGGAACGCGTCCAGGAGCCCCCACAGCCTCTGTCCTGTGGGTCCAGGAGACCCCACAGTCACGCAGCCTGTGCTCGTGGTCTGTCACCCTCATGGTAAAGGAGTTTTTTCTTATATTTATTTGGAACCTCCTGTGTTCCACCTTGTGCCTGTTGCCCCTTGTCCTGTCACTGGGCACCACTGAAAAGAGTTTGGTCACATCCTCTTGACAGCCACCCTTGAGATGTTTATAAGCAAGGATGAGATCCCCCCTCGGTCTTCTCCAGGCTAAACAGGCCCAGGTCTCTCAGCCTGTCCTCATGAGAGAGACGTTCCAGTCCCCTCATTATCTTTGTAACCCTCCACTGGACTCTCTCCAGTGGCTCCCTGTCTATTCAACTGGAGAGCCCAGAACCGGACAAAG
>KL257009.1:4481-6981 GCA_000699545.1 Podiceps cristatus
ATCTCACTCCTCTCTTTCAGCTGCACAGTGTGGGTTTTTTTCCTCCTTAATTCTGTTACCCCCAGAGGTGCTGCCACCATCACTGATGGGCTCGGCCTTGGCCAGCGGCGGGTCCGTCTTGGATCGGCTGCATCGGCTCTGTCAGACATGGGCGAAGCTTTTAGCAGCTTCTCACAGCAGCCACCCCTGTAGCCCCCACTACCAAAACCTTGCCAGGCAAACCCAAGACATGAAGATGTTCCAGAAGATAGCTGTGGGAGCTACCTGTCCTTTACATAAGGCTTATGTGAAAGGCCTCCAAGGAAGTGGAACAGTGTTCAGGATATAGCGCAGCTGACTGGAATGAGAAGTAGCTTTTCATCAGGCCCTAGTAGGGCATCTACAGAATCATAACTGCTTCTCCTCTGTTTTTTCAGGTTTGTTTTTCTCCTACGTTTTCTCATTGCGCTAGGCAATAGCCCTATTAGTAGGAGGGTGACTTTCATCCATGAGATCAAAAATCTTTGCTGATTGCTTGATTCTTTCCTGCGTTTTTGCACATTTCCGTTGATCTCTTGTGTGGATTTTTCAGAGTTTGGTGATCAATATAGTACTTTTGGGGTGATTAAGCCTTTTTATGGTTATTTAATTTTAACATTCCAAAAAATTAAGACTTATAATTACTGAATATTACAGAAAAGTGTTGACACAGTGATCATTCCAAAAATACAGTGGCTATCACAACCATGAACTGCAAAAACAAAAACGTTGATTAGTCATGGAAACCTGAGAAATTATGTTTCTTGATTGCATTGTATTCCACTGAAACTAAAATAGGACATCTCGTGTAGGTTCTTTTATGCTTTTAATCCATTTCTGAATTATGTGGAAATTGCCTTGTGCAGCACATTACTGTTTTAGACTCTTCTCCTCCATAAATGATTTGTGATGTAGGAGCCATATAGTCAGTGTTTACTAACTACACAAATTTTAACTCGGTGCGTATAGACAGATGTTTTTAAGAATCTCTGGAGGGGTTGGGTCTCTGAATGTTTCTGTCCATCTAAATGATATTATCCTTGAATGCCATAAAGGCAGGAGAAATACTAGTTGGCTGTGTACTGTTCCTAAGCAGTGCTTTCCTTTTACAGGTATTTAAATGGAACACATATGTAGTCACTGCTCCAAAGAACTAAACAATCCCAGTGGATTTCTTAAAGTGTAATAGTACTGGATACAAAATTTCTCTCTTCCCCCATTCCAACCTGACCATTCCCTTCCTGTGTATGGCTTGTCTACAGATACAGAGCGGTTAAAGTCATTGCCCAGCGTTGCTGACAGGTGTGCCAGCACACAGGTTCACCACTTCACTGGTTGCCTTGGTTGGCTGCTAACCTTTTAACCCAATGCATGTGCTTGCCAAACATGTTGAGTCTCAGAAACTGCTTTTTTCCCAGGTTAGAAAAGCTAAGTGATACATGGTTTAACTAGCAGAATTTCACAGATATGTTAAAGGGTGATGGAAACTCCTTAAAAAACCCCCACTGTTGTGTTTGAAGAACAGGGTTTTTTCCTTTCCAATTAATTGCTGACAGATGATGTTTCATGCTGACAGATTATGTTTCATGCTCTTTAGATGATAAAACCAAGTATAACTGAATAAAGGATAGAAAACTGGTAGTTATGACCACTTTGCAGAATCATCTATGCAAGAGGTATAAAGATATTTATAGATACCTTTTGCAATTGCATCTAACGTATTTAATGGGTCACTGACCTTAAATTTTTAATATTTCATGACTTATCAATTCATGGATGACTGAAAGCTTTACTTTCTGTAGAATGACTAATACAAATGGAGAAGTTTGTAGCCTCTATTGTAGTGTACCTAAACTTATAGATGTTTTTTAAATAAAACCAAAAATTCTCACTGTAGGTTATAACCGTCAGCTTTGTGCTGTTACAGCAGGGATTCATTGGTTTTCAAGCAACTAGAGGGGTGAATTGACTTCCTCAGTAGCAGTCTTCATCCTGGTCTTTCTCTTCCTCCTGGTAGGACCAAAATACTGAGTCAGAGAAGAATATTCTCCTTGAGGGCAAGTACTTGGTTTGCTGGGACAGTCTGGGAGGGGAGAACTCCTTCATATAGTGGTAGAAGGCGTAGTCACTCTGTGTACGCAGTTCTGTATTTTAAAGAGCATTAAAAATTTTGGACCTTCTGTAAATGTGTCAATTCCTTTAAGTGTCACAGATACTTGGTAGCATTTTAAAACTTTTTTCTGTCCTTTATAGAACTTACCTTGCAATATCTAGAAATGCTGCCATTGTGGAACAGAAGTACTATAAATGAAGGATCAAAAAAAACCAAACCAAACCAAACCAAAAAAACAACCCAAACCACCCAACAGGTGAAAATTTTCTAGATTTGGGGATTCAAGTTTATATGCTTGGTCAGTTGCACAAAGGCTCGCTTCTGGAAAACAGTCTTCATGTCTCCTTCCTCGGCTTCTACAAAACGCTG
>KL257009.1:9481-18583 GCA_000699545.1 Podiceps cristatus
GCAGAATAACAAATACAAAAATATTTCCTTAAAATATAAGAGTATATTCAAATAAATAGATCTTGAATAAAATTACTTGGGAAACTGAAGCAAGTTTTCCTATCTGTGTATCAGTAAGATTCTGGAAAAGTCTTCTATGGGAGTCATTGTGTTGGAGGGAAAAAACTTCTTATATTTATGATAAAATTTAGTGCAGTCATGAAAAAGATGGTATGACATGATGGCTTCAGTGGCACAAACTGATCTCAGTCCAGTAAATTCTTTATTGTACTCAAGACTGAAAGTAGGCACTTTGCATGATAATTCTTAGGAGAAAATGTGATACAAATCGCCTTCCCTGCCAGACTGTCAGAGTGCTTCCTAGTAAAAGCTAAACATTCCTAAAATCATGATAGAACAAATATTTTAAAATCATTAAATGGGTATAAAAATAAAAGAAACAAGATCTATTAGCCTAAGCAGTATCAATTTTTAAAGGATAAATGCTAGCAGAAGCAGGGAGTTGATTTCCTTCCCCCACACCCACCCTGCAGTAATTAAACATTTCATGACTATAATGCTGTCACATCTGGAATTTGTCAACACATTTATGTCTTGAAAGTTTGTTCAAGTTAGTAATTAGTGTTAAATTCTGTTTGACCCAATCTGATGAAGTCTTCTGGTAAAGTGTTGTCAACCCGTTGATGAGAAATGCAGAAATTATTTAAAAATTGGGAAGTGAGGTGTATACTGTGCCAGGTCCCGGATAGTCAACACAAAATAATGAAGTAATATTTATGTGAAAGAAATGCAAAAAATAACCAATACAGGACAAAGAAAGAAACCAAACACAAACATTCATAGAAGAAAAAGGCTTGCAAAGCAGACTGGCTCACGATGTTTGCCATGCACTGTAGCATCATATATGGCCACCTATGTACATGTTACCAGTATGAGGGGCGTAGAGTGCTGTCTGTGAGCACCACGGAGGCTGTGGCTGCGATACCCCTTTCTGGGGTGGCTCTGTTAATGTCAAAAACATTTTGATTGCGTTCAGAAGATAGTTTAAAAAAGAGTTGGATTAGTTTAAGCTGAGAAAAAGGTAAAATATATAGCTGAAGCAGATAGTAATGAATGCTTTAACTGCACACTGAAAGGCTATAAGCAATTTAGAGGGATGGAGAATAAGGCAAGAATGGTTTGATATCATTAGTAATATTGGAGTGCTACTAGCAGATGGAAAATATGACTAAATACTTTAAAAAAAAGTTTCCAAAAGGGAGGTGGTGAAATGATTTCTCACTGTAAACATTTAAGATCTGATAAAATGGCAGGTCATATCACCTAGTGCAGTCTCTTCTGGTGGATTTTTTTTTCATGCATTACAAGCCTTGCACAAAACATAATTCAGAATCAAAACCTGATTGCTAAAATCTAAGTGTTCAGAAAGGTGTTGATTTTTTTTTAATGATTTTTATAAAAACAGTTTTGATCAATTGCTGGCTTAAATATGTAATTGTAATGTTCTGTTGTTACCTTTCTGTACGAGCTTTTCTAACAAGGCTGACATACTAAGCATACTCTAGCTATAATTTTGATTGAAATCGTTTTGAGCAGGGGTTTTTTATGCTCATATAATTTGTACTAGGGTCATTGAATGTAACTCCAGGAGACTATTGCAGCAGTCATTTTGACTGAAATGTGTTTTCTAAGTGGCATCTGGTTTTCAAACTGTCTTATATAGCAGTGGTTTTAGCATGTGCGTGAACATAACTCCTGGCAGTGGTGGGTTTCGAAGAAGCGCAGTGAGCTGCGTGTTTGCTTTGAGAGCCGTGCGATGACTGTGCTGCAAAGTGCGAGGGTGCGCATAAATTTCAATAGGACTGTGAGGGAATATAGTACCATTGTCTGATGGTACTGAATTAATGAAAGTTCTTAATTTCTTGATTGGTTTGAGGTTCAGAATCATAAAACAGATTAAAGCTGTGGTTGAAAGTAAGCCAGATGGAAGAGCTACAATTAATGTTGCATCTTGGGCAAGATAATTGAAGATTATAGACTGTGGAGAAATACCTCGCAGATCATCTAGAACCTCTCTGCCAGTCTGAGATTGTTCCTACTAGTGTCTTTCATTAGTATTTTGCCTAGTCCAGTTTAAAATGTACCGCTTGGTGAGTTTTCAGTCACTTCTCTGGGGAAACAGCTTTTTTTGTTTGTTGTTTTTTTTCCCCTTAATAGTCAGCACCATTCTCTCTGTTTAGTTTTATCCTGTGGGTTTGAGATGTGCCACACATTGTCCAGACTCTTTCCTGTGATAGTCAATGACTGTTTACCCAAACTAACCATGTGTTTCCCCCTATCTCGGGTCCTAATTCTGCTCGTGTTTTATACCTCCATGAATGTTTTCTGGCTTCTTGTGGTGTCCTCGGGAGGAGCCTGGCCTTTCTCAGTGGACAGCCCTCACTTCTGGAATCCTTCTCACTTCCACGCAGCCGTGTGCTGACAAAGCCGGTCTTTGTGTCTGCTTGGGGAATGATGCAAGGCCCATCTGTTAGCTCAGGCGGATAGGAAAAAAAGCAGCCTTTAAGGATGGCTTGTGGGTTGCTTTTTTTTTTTTTTTCCCCCCCAGAAGTTCCAATGTCCATGTGGGTCCAGAAGACCAGTGGGTCTCCAGAAGCAATCTGAGCGGTCATTTTCTGCTGGCAGCAACTCTCAGCCATGCTTTTATGATTATTCTCACCTTGCATCCAAGCCTTCGGCAGCAGATTTCTCACACGAATGTATTTCACAGAAAGCTCAGACCTGGCTTATTTTTAAACATATTGGTGACACCTGTTTCTTCACATCTTTCAGATCAGTAGCTTTTCTTCAGATTTTCATGTTATTCTTGTAGAAAATTCCATTTACATATTAACTTTTGCTGGTATTAATCATTACGAGATCTAACTTTAATTTTATGAATAGCTTTAGAATATTTCTTCCAACTGAAATTTCTTTTGTTCAGCAGAGTCTCAATAAATATTCTTTGTCACCCACACAGTTTGTCTGACTAGTTTCTGGTGTGTTCTTGACAGATGTTTTTTCCCAAGCTTTTGTGATAATGAAATGGAGCCACTGTAACTGTGGTATTTAAAAAAAAAAAAAAAAGCAAGCTTTGAGAAGTGTGGTGTGTTGGTTGGTTGGGGTTTTTTGTGGGGTTTTTTTTGCTTGTTTGTTTTTTTTTTGCTAAGAAGTACTATTAGTTTGACATTGCATTCATATTTTTCCCTGTGTTTCAAACTTTTGACATATCTTCATTCAAGAACAGATTGCCTCCTAGGTTTTACAGCACTTAAACTTTTGAAATAGTTGAAATAGTAACATTTTTTCAATGCTTAAATTATAGGTGGCATTTGGACCTTAAGAGTTAATAGAACATGAAAATTGATTTTTTATTTTTTTTTTTTTGCTACAAATACACTGTTGTAAACCCAGTTCATTCTGCTGTATTCTGCTTTACTAGGTGAATGCCCTAAGTAGGCACAGAGAGAGACTGAATTTATTCAAAATAGCTCTGCTCCAGAAGCAGTTAGAATTAAGGTTACATCTGGTAATGATTTAATAGCATATGTTAATAGCTTTTTCTTCCTTCTGCCACTACCCCTGCCCCAGTTAGCTGTTAGATGTTCAGCAAAGAGGTTCTCAAACCTCTTGTGTCAGGAGGGAACTGAACTTTCTGTGTCCTAGAAGACTTTTTAACCATTTGGCAAAGAATCATTTTTATTAATTTGGTCTAGAAAGGTAGGTTCAGTGCAAAATATTTGAGGAACTTGATAATTCCACATTGAATTCCACAATTGAATCTTTTCTTCTGGCAAAGCAATTTATTGCAAAAAATACATGTGTTGCCCAATTCTGTGGCTGACTCATGAGCAGGAGAATCCTGCTATATTTTATAAAGCAGAAAAAAATGAAGTCATTGCTTTGGGGTGACAGATCTCTCTTGCTGGTTTTGATTCTCCCTGAACCCATTGAAAAAGCTGAGCTAACAGAGCTCCAGGCTGCTGCCCCCTCAGCATGCAGGCTTTTGTATTTGTCCTTTGGAGACCTCTGCCTGTCTCCATGTACAGGCTAGGCATCTGCAACTAGGTTTTCAGTCTGCTCCAAAGACTCGTAGAAGAGGTATATTAGCTTCTACAATTTGACTGTCTGTAGGGGCGCTGGTCTCTCTTTACTCCCCTTAGGTATATGTTCTTTCTCTTGTCTCTACTGAGCCTCTTTGGAGATAAAACTGTTTCTTACTTGTATGAATTGAAAATGACTGTTCTGTCTACTTCTGTCTTTCTAAGCAATCTCAGGATCAGGACTCACTGCTTCAGCACTCAGTTCCCTGTGATGACATTTTTATTAAGCGAAATAAATAGAGGATTTGTGAAAGAAATGAGTAAAGGGTTGCAGTTAGCTAAGTAATTTTGTGTTACTGTGATCATCAGTAGCTTCATTTATCTTACAATATTGCATATTGAGTCTGTAGAGTTAACGTCTTAAAGACATTAATGAAACTTAGTGTCTAGTCTGATGCTATTTCAGATTTATTGCATCAGCCTTTAGTAAGGAATTTTATGTTGCTGACCTTACATTACACACACAGCATTAGGTGCTAGTAGGAAAAGAAAATGGTTACAATTTGTTGTTAAAGTATTGCTGGAGCATTTGTAATGCAGCAGCAAGGTCACTTTTACATCCCACATAAAACTGAGGTGAGTCCAACTCCAAACTATCCAGCCTTTTACTGTGCTCGTTGGGAGCTTTTAGGAGCTTCTGCCATTCCTTCATTGGTGATTTCTGAATGTGAGGCCAGCTGCAAGTATGTATTGCAGAAGTGATTCACCAGTAATGGTACACCAGGGTGTAAAACAGCAATTCTTACAGTAGATTTCTCCATAATGCTTCTCACTGACTGAGAAAGGACTCTGCTGAATGAAGAATGCAGAAAAATGTGCTATCAAACTCAAAAGTATTTTGAGAAAATAAACACATAAGTTTGAGGTTGATCGCAATTCAGTGATACGTTCAAAATGATTCATGAACTGGATTTTGAGTTCTTTACCGTATATTGAGTTCCGTTTTCCTAAATGCTGTCAATGCTAACAGTTTGTGGAATCATAGAATAGTTTGGGTTGGAAGGGACCCATCTAGTCCAACCCACCTGCACTGAGCAGGGACATCTGCAACTGGATCAGGTTGCTCAGAGCCCCATCCAGCCTGACCGCTGATGTAGCGGACAAGTCACTCCATCGTAGAAGGCCACTAGGTTGGTCAGGCAGGACTTGCCCTTGGTGAAGCCGTGCTGGGTGTCTCCAGTCTCCTCCCTGTCCTCCATGTGCCTTAGCAGAGCTTCTAGGAGGATCTGTTCCATGATCTTCCCAGGCACAGAGGAATAAATAAATCATATGCTACTCTTTAATGTAATTTATAGAACTGAATTAAATAAATGGAGTTTGTCTTTGTGAATATGAGTAGGCCAGTATTCCTTAACCAAACTCCAAAGGCTTTGCAGAATGATGACATCCAAACTGTTGTTTTCTAATGCCATGTAAAAGAAAGTTAAGCACAGTGTGTTATAAAAATTGCCTCATTCTTGGTGACCATCCTTTTTTCTATTCTCCACAAGTAGGTGTCATTTTTTTACATTATGTCCACTTAAGGGAAAACTTTAATAATTATTCCTACCTCCTGCAAGCACTGTCGCAAATTTGAAGACCAAGTTCACTTTCAGCAAATGAGTGGGGTTATTACTGAGGTTTTTTTGATTGCTACCGGTAAGAACTTGCTGCTGCTTTTTATAGCAATGCGCTTCCTTGAAGGTTTGAACTGACACTCTCTTTCCTGATATATTTATTCTTCAGAAATTCCTTACTGTGCTATTATCATTGCGCAGAGGTAGGTCATGGTTGGCTGCTTTTTTTGAAAAGTAGGACTGTTGGTCAGATACCGGTTCTTCATAGAGTGTAACCTTGTTGCCTTGAATTATCAGTGGTATCTATAGCAAAGGCCAGGGAATTTTTTTCTTGTTTTCAGCTTTTACCTCTTTCTTTCCCCTGGGAGCTGAGAGGAGGCAGGGGGGCAGTGGAATCACCATAGCATTTTTTCCTGAGGCAGAACAGACTGCTTGCTCTCAATGGTGACATCCCACAACTGCATTTTAGTGATGCTGCAGCCGTCATTTGGAGGAATGAAGATAGTGAAAAATAGGCTGGTACATTGCTATTTTGGTAAAATAATCAGTGGCTCTGTCAAGATACTGTATGTGTGTTTGTAGGCAAATCTCTCTCCTTTCAGGCCCTGCTCTTTTTAAGCACACAATCTTACAGCCTTTCCTTTCCAACCTTCAAATTCTTTTTTATCTGGAGTAGAGCAATACATCCATCTGTTCAAAATGTGGTATGAGCTGGCACAGGAATATCCAGCTTTGAGTGTGAAAGTTCAAGAGGAGATCTTTGGGTATAAAGGAAACAGAATGGGTTTAAAAGAAACAGTCTCTCCTGGTTGTCAGGCAGAGATTTGGAAAATGTTCAGCTCATGGCTCTTATTCCTGTTCCTCACATCACCTTTCTCTCCCTGAACAGAAATCCAGGATAACTCTTGATATGAAAGATGAAGAGTTTAGCTTGTCTTTCTCACTGCCTATGCTGAAAATGAAATGGTGAAAATGTACATACATTCCTGGGTTTGCTACTAGCAGAACTGTGTGAAAATAAGTGAGCAAGTATGAGTGACTTTCCAGAGAAATATGGGAATGATGACAAACAGAAAAAAAAAAAAAAATGGTAACTGCTGTTCACGTTAGCAAAAATGATTGACATTACTAATGTCTCTTGTTTGTAGATCACCTCTCTTGTGACTCTCCAGCTGTTATCCGTGGTTGGCCATAGTGACCAGCTTGATGGACCACGATATAAATGTACTGTATCTCTGGACTTCATCAGAGCTGTTGCCCGGTAAGCCTATTAGATATCGTTAATAGTTGTACTTGTTGACTTGAAAAAGACTTCAAAACCAGTATTTGCTCAGTCATTAGCTCTCTGCAGACCAGAACAGAAATCTATGGGTGTTACTAAGAATAAGTGAATGAGTCTTATTTATGAGAAGTGTTGAACTTGAGATAAGTTTAGTCCAATTCTGTTTTGAAAAAAAAAATTATCTTACAGTGGCAGTATGCGTTACGGTAACATAATGTCTTTGTGCTGAATAAAGGTCAGGGACTTCATGTGAAAATACTGCTCTAAAATGTCAGTCCACTGCATTACCAAAAGGCACATTATGGTATTTGAAATTATATTTAGTTCTTAACAGTGTTGTACATATGATATAAAAACTACATAGGTTATAAGAATTCTTCCACATAATCTTATCTTGTGTGATCTGTAGTTGATACACACTAATTCAATAAATGAATGTAGGCACCTCAATGGCTCTGTTCATTCAAAGCTTTCAGTTTTGGAGTCTGAGAATAGTTCCAGGTCCATCAGGAGAGGTGATGATAAATTACAGACAGAAATGCATATGATACTTAGGCAACAATCAAGCCTATGTCTCCTTTTTATGAAATGCCAGCAGCATTACCTCACACCTGTTGCTGCAGCAAGCTTATTAGCAGGTCTTGGATAAGGAGTCTATAGCTAGAACAGAGCCCAGCAGTGACATGTGGCGAAAAGGAGGAGAAACATTCTCAAGGCCAACTCTTCTCTATAATGTGGGACTTCAGAGGAACCTGTGTAGACTATAGCCCGTAACCCCGTTGCACATGTTGCTCTCCTGAGCTATTGAATGTCCAACAGCCTTGTCAGTAAATCCCACAGACACACTAATTTCAATTTGCAGTTTGACGGGCTGGAGAATGAAACTTCATCTGGTTCAGGCCTGGCTGGACCACTCTGCCAGGATCTCCACGGCTTTGCTATGTCAATTTGCTATTCCCAGCAATAAAGTCACTTGTGAATGATGCCCTGAAAAAACTCCCACTGGTACCAAGTACAGCGGACCATCTGCTCAGCAACATGGATCAGACATCCCCGACTTCTTGTCTCTGCACTAACTCCTACGGTGAATACAGAGACCAGTTCATAAACTCTGTACCAACCATAAGAGTCCTTGAATTAAGATACTTGAAATGACGTCTGTCTCTTTGCAACTTTAACATCCTTAGCAAGTTTTAACATCCTTAACAAGTTTTATTGACTCCATTAAAGTTGCCAGCAGGTAGAGGTGGC
Organism: Podiceps cristatus; assembly: GCA_000699545.1. Lineage (NCBI taxonomy): Eukaryota > Metazoa > Chordata > Aves > Podicipediformes > Podicipedidae > Podiceps > Podiceps cristatus. Next base: position 17,713 of record KL257009.1, read on the forward strand.
CAGAAAACAGGGCCAAAACTTGTGCTATGCACTCGTGCTTACTGGAGAAAGTAGTTGTCAGAGACTCTATCACTTCAAACCTCAGTGCATGGTATAGTGCTTTGGCTTGCTTTCCTTTAGGTCAGATGTGTGTGTGTATATCTGTAGATCTATATCTATACCTCCTGACTGACTTTTCCTCCATGTTATGAGGAAGAAAGCAGAAAACCTCTAATTTTTCCCCCCTCAAAGTAGTTTGGAAGTGTTTGTATGCTGCATAGATAGGGCGATTTAAATGATCTGACAGATTTTAAAGTTGGCCTGTTCTACTGTTCTCTTATCCCCCCCCCTTTTTTTTTCTTCCTTTGTTCTTTTGTTACTTCTTTTATTACGTATCTTTTCTAACCCTCGGTCTTTGTTAAATCTTTAAGGAGGGCAATCCATAAAGGTACAAGGCTTCATGAACCCATGGTAAATGGGCTCCCCTGTTGTCTTGATGGACCTAGCTACAGGGTGAAGGCATGATCTTCCGTGCTTTAAGAAATCACATTTTCTAGTTGTGCTGTAGTCTTGCAGCTGCCTGTAGTTTTTAACCACTCATGGGAGAGGTTATATTTATTGCAGAGAAGGAACTACTTTGCCATTTTAACCAAAAATGCACATCAAATAAGCAGCCCATCTTTATTCTCTGTTACTGTAATAGTACTAAAATAAGTTTGTTAGTCACTAAAATCTGCAGATACCTCAGTCTTGTTGCCATCTCAGCCTTCCTACATATTGTATTTCCTAATGGAAAGCTGAGGAGTGCAAAGAGCAGGACAGAAAACGATGCTCTCTCCATCCCCTCCCCACCCCTATTCAAGCTCTTCAGATTGTCATAGAATCATAGAAT
>KL257011.1:0-24140 GCA_000699545.1 Podiceps cristatus
ATTTCTCATTATTCTAGTCTGATTTGATTGGTAATAAACTAAGTTTTACCCAAGTTAAGTCTGTTTCGCCTGTGATGGTAATTGCTGAGTGATCTCCCTGTCCTTATCTCAACCCACGAGCCTTTTGTTATATTTTCTGTCCCCTGCCCAGCTGAGGAGGGGACAGAGTGGCTTTGGTGGGTACCTGGCGTCCAGCCAGGGTCAACCCACCACAGATTCAATTAAGTGATAACCTACCTACATGAAAAATAGTCCTTAAAAATGTGTTGTGATGTTTAAATTTTTTTAGTGTGTCCTATGTCATTAAAACAAATCTTAAGGTTGTTGTAGAAATCAGATTGAAGAAAAACCAATGCTCTTACTGGGTCAGGATGGCAGTCTAATTGATGCAGTATATCCTGTATTGTAGTATGGATGAGCAGCAGTCACAAAGTGGTTGTAGTGCTGATGTGCTGTGAGCTGGCTTGAGATCATTTAGCTTGTACCATAGCAACCTGAAGCCGATGAAGTCTAGTTTAGACAGTTTCTTGGCACAGCAGTGGGTATAGCTATTCCACAATAGTAGCTGGCAGCAGATACTGGGGAGCAAGGCACAAGAGGTCTGTGATCGACAGGCATGTCATAGCTTTCTTGCTTGCATCTCCCAACGTGCCTACCCTGGAAGTTCCCATGCTGTCCTCAGGTAGTTAGATGTTGATTATCTTGCAGAGTCAGATCGAGGAATATTTCCTTTAGGAGCTCATCTAATTTGCATTAGTGATTTTTTTTTTTTTTCTCCCTACCCACCTCTTTCCTCTTGATTGTGTAAATATTGACTAGATTTTTCATACCTATAACCATCAACTAATTACATTCCTTCTTACAGATCCTTTGAAACTTCCTGTACTGGTGGTGGGCTTTTTGAAATTTTTAAATGTGCGCGCTCAGATGTGTCCCTAATGTCATAGATACTTCAGATGATGGATTTGAACATATCTCCCTTCTGAAGTTAAAGTAATTGTGAGCTGTTACTAAGGCTTTTATAATCACTTTTGGAAATTTGGGGGGATTTTTCTAGTTTGAAATAGAAAAACTGAGGATTAAAGCTCTCTTCCATCTCCCATTCCACAAGAATATTTGTCAATCTGTCAATGAACCTTGTGCTTTGCCTGTACTCACAAGTATAAAATTCATCTTTCTTCTTCCATTACCATCAAAGCCAAGGTTTCATTCAGCTTTCAGAGGAAACTGGACTGGACATCCACTTATTAATGGATATTTCTATGCATCACTAGATCACTGAAACCAGAGTTGTCTACACTCATCATGTAAATCAACAGGATGTGGTTATATGTTGCTACTAGTATAGGGAGAAATGGTGAAGTGTCAGCCTACTGGTTTGTTAATGTTCATTCAGTGTTGTGGGTGAAAAACACTTTTCCTACTTGGGCCTCTGGCCTGGGAAGATAGTAAAGGAGGGAGGGAGGTGCACAAATTGTTTGCTGTCTGTAACATCAATTTCCTCTGCTATGCAGAAATTATATAGACAAAGTAATGCTTACATGTTTCTCATTCTGTAGTCATTTCAGCCTTACTGAATAAGCTTGTACTCAAATTAAAAAATCCGTATTTAAAACAGCAACTTGGCCTGTGTGTATTTGTGCTATCTAATCTTTTGAAGAGTCATGTTTACTTTTATACTTTACAGAGTATGAGGTAAAGTTCCATAAACTGGCTGATAGAAACTATTGTAACAGCATAGAATCACTTATTTTGCTTTTAAACTTCTGTCTTGTTTTTATGCTTTTGTGTTGTTGGTTATTTTTTTAACTTGAGACAATATCCATCATCCTGATGATACTTAAATGGCATGAATCTGAAATGAGCAGCTCTCTAAATGAGAGATTTCACTTCCCTAGACTTTCTAATTAATGCTGCATATGTTGACTGTATTTTCTTGTTCTTAAGAAGTGAAGTATGTCTGTAGTTTTTTAAAAAGCGATATATGGGTTGAAGATGCAGCTTGTCTTGAGAATATACTGATAGTGTTGGACTTCTTGTAGTGGATTTGGACTGATGGCAGATATAAGTCAAACAGCATTTACTGTCTTGGTTATACAAGATTGCTATGTTTCATATTCTGTAGCATTTTTTTATTCATTAAACTAACTTTTCAGACATATCAGACAATCAGCTTGATGTGTGGAAAAGTAAGTTCCAGTTCATTTGACTGAAAAGCCACAGTTCTGAAAACAAGCTCCAGTGGTAAATCTTAGTGAGCACTCACTTCACCTATTTCCCCCCCATTCTGTCACTTTGCTAGCAATGATAGTTAGGACCAAAGTTTATACCATTACCTGGATGATGTAACTAGGCTGACTCCACAGGAGCAACTCCTGACAGATAGCAGAAAAATGACCAAGAGAAGAATTCAGCTTGTTGTCTTAATGTCCTTGTACCTGTTAGTTAAAACAGGAATAAGCCTATTTAATTATCTCCTGTAGAAAGATTATACTTGAGATGAATTAGCAGTGGCTGTTGAGAATTACAGCAAAATTTGTACCATCATCTTCAGCATGCGTACACTACAAGCTGTAAAAACTAGAAGCAATTTGTGGTAGTTGTGTTAACTGTAATTTTGAAAAGTGTTTTTTCCTGGTTAACTCTACCTTTACACAGTTCTCTAAATGACTTCTTGACTTAATGAAGATGTTAATGGATATGCTTCCTGTCTTTCATTTATTTAGCTGTCCTTGTACTAACTTGCCATGGCACAAAATTAGAGAATACAAGAACCTGGAAAAAGTAGTCTGTAACAGCAGGATCTTGGTAAACATTAATGGTTCTTATTTGCAGTTCTTGCATCTTCTTGGAAGCAGCTGAATTTAGGTAGATTTGCTGATGTTTCACATTGGCCCCTGCTGTTGCAGGTGAGATCAGTAGATAATGAATCAGTGCATGTTCTTGTGTCCAAAAGACAAAAACAAATCTGTATCTGGGTATGAAATCAGAGAGGTAACATATTGTATATGTATAGAGAAACTCTGCCAAATAGAGGTGTGTCTGGTAGCTTGTGTATTCTGGAAGAAGCTGTCATCTGTTGGTACAGCTCTGCTGGGAGAGTAAATCGAAAGAGCCGGGAGTGTCCAGAGCTGTGAACAGTATCTTTTCAGTGAGGGCTTTTTGACCATGAAGCAGCCTACTGTTTGGGAGAAGAGTAAGCATATGCACATCTGCTTTCCAAGCATGTTGCTGCCAGGTATTTTTCTTTGAAAGTCTGCTAATCAAGGAACTGCACTACAAACAACAAAATGAATATAAATTATGCTGGCAAACCTGCCCATGATAAAAACAAACCAACCAACCCAGTTTAGTAGATCCACAGTTGTACGATTTCTAGTAACTCTTTTTACTACTATCTAAGTGTTGTAGATTCACAAGAAATTCAATTTGCAAATTCAGCTTTCTGGTCACTCCATTTCTAGATGAGAGGGTTGAGGGAAATGTGAGATCCTGTGAGAAAGGCACAGAAAGAGAAAAACCAAGCTATTAGAATAAAATGTGGTGTTTTCCAGTTAACTTTGAGACAACATTTGAGCACCATTGTTCGCTGCTAGAGCATCTCTTGATTGTGCAGGATGAGAATAAAATTTTTGTAGAAACTTAAGTGAATGCACCGAAGTGTGAGAAATGGAGCTGATGAGGGGAGAGTGGGCTGGTGGGTTTCCTGCTAATTTATATAATTTATTGTATTTTGTATTAGTTATTTTACTAGCATTAATCTGTATATATAAGGGGAAGTGGGAAGTTGCAACTATATGTCACAATATGCTTTTAATCACTCTGTCTTGTTGATACACATTTGATTGGACTTTTATTGTCAGTGTGCAGTTGGAGGACAATTTCCTTGGACTACATTTTTGCATTGCTGGGATGGAGGGAAGAGATGATGCATAGGCAGAGATAAGATGAATCTTGTTATACCAAGCTTGTTGGATCAAGCAAGCGTATAATAACAATAACTTGTATTTATCTAGTGCCTTCTCCTGAACTGTTTATCTCCACAGCTCTCACAGTCAGCTTTCCAAGGTGTGAAGGCAGGAGTGTGTTACATTCTGTCTTTCTGTGGCAACTGATATTTAGTTCACCTAGGATTAAGTGGAGAATTCACGATTGTCTGATGATAATTCTCTAATTAGTATTTCTACTGATTAGGAATGTCCTTGGATCTCATTTAGTGATCTATTTTTATGTAGTAATATGAAACAAGGTGTAACTGCAGTCTGGCAAGTTTTCTCCTAGTGTCTAATCTTTTCATTGGGTATTTGTTGTACATCTCTGACCATTTCAGTGGGGAGATGTTAATTGCCTTAGTTCTTTACAGCAGAAAAAAAACCCGAACTCTTTTAGACCACTGAAACTTTATCCATCCACCTTAACCTGTCATTTCAATGCTACTAACAAAAATACTCATCACTCAGTAAATGGGAAGCCCTGAGTATATGAGTACTCTTGCCACTCTTCAGAATCAAAATTGCACAGAGCATTTGGAGGATGCTCAAGAGGGAGCTGTTCTAGCTCATGCAAGCGAATGACATTGATTAAATTCATGTAATGATAAATAGTGGAATTTAGAATAATGAGGCACAATGGCTTTGATTTATTGTTCCAAGTAAAGCTGAGTTCTCAGAAAAAAAAAAAAAGGTACAGTAAAAGTTCCAGCTATGGAATCCTACACAGTTCATTTGGTCTTTTTAAAAAACTGTAACTAGCTTTGTTTAAATAGTCCAGTAACACTGATTTTATAACTAAGTCTAAATGGACAGAAAACCAATATATTTTTATATCCAAAATGCCTGAAAGATTTTTAAAGCTCAAAGATAATTTTGCATAGTGATGTTTGTCTACCATTCTGGCCCAGATTGCAGATTAGCTTGCAATTCCAGTTGACTTTCTCTGAGTTTTGAGAGGTGTGTCTGATTTCTGCAACTTCTGCTTTTGCCTGTGCATTCAGAAATTTTACTCTAGGAAAACTGGCCTTGGCAGATTGGATTATACCTGTACAGGCTTTCTCCTCCTCAGGACTGAGTGTGGCCTTTGCTTGACAAAAGGCAAGCAACAGAGTCTGCTGCCAGTGGTAATGCACTGTGTGCATCTTCAGGATGTTTCCAAACCCCCCAAAACAGGGTTCAGAATCCAACCTCCCTGAGGTGAACCTTCAAGTCTCGTGTGCCAAGGCACATCTACCACATGCTTCACCACTGAGGCTCATTCATTTCCTGTATTTACAGAGTAATATTCATCTTCCCATACCCCTTGTGCTAGATGCAGACACGGTTAGGGAGTCCACTGGTGCCTCCTGCGCAGGGTCCTGGGGGAGGTGCTGCTCTGCAGCTGGAGGGCTGTCCTGTTGGAAGGCACAACTTCCAGCTGCATCCGAGCTCCAGGGACCTTGCCCTGCTGTGTGCTCCCATGTGACGGGGCACGAGCCTGTCCCAGGACTGCGTGCCCAGGCGCGTACGTGCTCTTTGACTTGGGCATCTGTTCCCACCCTGTGGCCTCGTGTTGAACCTTGTGTGTTGATATTCCAGTAACTTGAGATTCAATCATCAGGAGTCCCATCATCGATTTCATGGGACCGGGGACAAGATGTGAATGTACTTACTGCTGCTTAGGAACAAATAGGGAACTAGAATTTTTCCTGCCCTGATTTGTTGCCAGGATCTGCCTGCCTCCTCTCCCATGTTATTCTGTCTTTGTAAGGTAGTGTACCTCCCCATATCTGCCTTAGCTCTTCTGTGTTCTAGGAGATGTTATATTTGAATTCAGCACAATATGAGTATGTTCAGTGTGAGATGTACACTGTGGAATAATTGTTAACACACTAGCAGTGCTATTCATACTGTTTTGCTATAAGTTAGGTTGAATTAATTAGCACTGCTATTATTACAGTGTTCCTAATTAGTCTTACGCTGTAGTCTTATGCTATGAAAATCTTTCAATAATTACTGTTTCACATATGTAACTGGAATGTTTTCTTATGCAAAAGAAAGGTAAGTGAAAATCAGGATTGTTTGGGGTTTTTACCTTTAGCCCTAAAATGTTGTAGGGTGCATTTTCTAGGTAAAATGAAACTGGAATTTTATAGATCACACAAGACTGCTGTACGTGTGGGTTATACAGAATAGTATACTGAACTCTGAACTTTGAATCCCGAAGAGAAGACCTTTATAACTGTCATGAAGCTTGATCTTATGCCAGAACACTCTGAAATAACTTTGAAAATCTTATTGATGTGTTTGTTGTAAGTTAAGGCGCTCAGCATCTTATAGAGGTGCTAGGGTACTTTGGAAGTTAGGATAAAAACTATTTTAAAAAACATCTCTCATGAAAACACTCTTACACTCTTGCTCTCTGATACTTCCATATGGCTGTGACAAATACTTTTGCTCTTCCCCCCCCCAACTGTGAGGGAACGTGTAATTAAAATATAGAAAGATGGACTGGAAAATGAATTACGATTTTACTTTCAGAATGCCACTGGATTTCCTAGCTATGGGAATATTTTTATTTGTAGAAAAGTAAGACGTGTGGAAATGCAGAAGGCTGCTCTGATACTCCCTTGAGACACCTGTCCTTGATTAGCTGTTTGAATCAGTGGTGTTACGTGTTTGTCTAGTTGCCAAGGAAGCTATCATTGATAGCTGCTTCTGCTGCTTTTTCATTCTCCAAAGAAGATGTGCTCATTTACTGCTTTATTCTGAGGTTGAAACATTGCCCGAATTAACTCTTACACATAATTTTTTGAGTGCTTTGTGGTTTTGTGACTGAATAATTGGGAAAAGCATAAAAAAAAGTTGAGCTAGGGTTCACCCATGTGTAACTGTCATGTGGTGTAAAAGATGACCTGTAATAGAATTTGGTTATGCAGTTATTTGTATTAATGGACTTTACCCAAGAAAAACGGTTTCAGATGTATTTCTAGCAGTTGGTAAGTTAAAAGAAGCAATTACCTTTTATATCTTCTAACGTAAGACAAACTCCTTGCCTGGTATCTCATATTTTATACTTCAACAGTTGTTACCAACAGCCTACCTGTCTAAGCTTAATAGCTTTTGGATCACACCAAAATACTTGCAATAAATAAGTACTTCTGGGGGTTTCTGGAACTCATTTGAATATAAGGATCTGGCACTACCTAAGCTGGAAAGATTGTTGGAATTAAATATAAAATGTATTTGTTTTTTACTTATTTCCTGGAAAATGGACAGTTGAAATCCTAATAGGTCAATAGCAGTGAAATAAATAATTAAGCTTTTAAAAGTAATTTTTGTAATTTTCCAGCAGTTCTGTCTTATATGCATATAGAGTGAAGGCTAGGATGATGATACTGATATTCTTTGAGTGGTGGGTTTATTACAGAACAATTCCAAAGGACTTTAAATGGATGCGTTTCAGCTGAAACACACCATCTTGTTCACAGAACAAAGAGGGCCATTGTGATACTTAAAATTTCATAAGCAGCTTCAGTATTGCTGCTGTTATTTAAAAGATCCATATCTCTCCTTGGACCTAAATTGCTTTCTTTTGGGTCTGTCTGAAGGCAGCCTGGTAACACTGCACTTACGGAAATGCGTCCTGTGGGAACTGCTGGCTTCAGGGAAGCATCGTCACAAGTGGAACAGATCTATAGGAAGGAGTATCTCCTAGGGCCTAGAAAGGATTGAAAAGAGCAGAGGAGGCAATCCAAAGGTTATTTAATCAGGGTTAAAAAAGGGGACTTTTTATATGGTTCAAAATAAAATAAAGATGACATTTTACTACAACATTTGTTTTGTATACTTGCAGTTTTAATGGATTACTAGAAAATACATTATATAAATAATGTTAACATTATTTGTAACTTCTTTCTGCTCTTTGGGTAAACGCTGTCCTGCGTGTGTCAAGAAACCAGTACACTGAGACAAAAAAAGATATAAAAAAATGATCATTTTACCTTTACTGTGGTTTGGTATCAACCTACTGCTTTTGTGAAAACAGTGGTAGCAGCTAAGTCCAAACAGGACATGATGTAGAAATTTTCCGCAAACTCCCTCTGAATTTTATGGCTGCAGTGGAGTTATTTCTGCCCTTTAAAAATATGTCACAGAACTGACGTAAGACTTAATGTGTCTGTTCTTTATCATTTAAAATGTATCACTGACTTTCAGTGGAAGCTGAGCTAGAAAACAGGAAATGTTGATTATGTGTGACATGATCTAGGATTGAATCATTCATGTTTTTATCCCTTTTGGTATTCAGTATTTCTCACATATTTGCTTGGTTTAGCACTGCAAAACACTGTGGACAATAATCTCAATACAAAATTATTATAATTGGTATCTTTGTGTAGGCTCGACTTTATCAGGAAAACTAGTTGTGACTACTAGGTAATTAGAGGGTTGGGATTGCCCTTGGAAATCCAGATGCAGTACATAACTGTGCATGGCTTAAAAGCGGTCCACATTTTTGGCTTTCTTTAAAGGGTGGTTGTTGTTGATAGCCATTTTTCCTTTTTTCAGTAAACACAATCCATTTTGATGGATTAGTTTTCAAGCTCATTTGTCTTTGTTAAAAAGGGGCTATGTCAACTTCTTGCAGGCCAATTTGGATTGCTTCACATAACATGACTGGTGTTTAAATGCCAGCTCCAGAAACTGCTTTGTTAAGGGAGATTCTGTATGGTCTTGTGCTGTTACTAAACAATTTGAAAGAGGTAAGACTAGTTCACATCAAAGCCATGGTGTCTCTAATGGCCTGTTAATTGGTGTTTTCTGAAGCTTGATCTTGAAAAAATAAACTCTTATATGTTTGACTCCAGCCCTTTTTTCTATTTCAATTACGAAGATGCTAACTGTTCTTAAGGTGAGAGTAGAAAACCAAGAAACCATTTGACACACTTGGGGAAAAGCAGCAAGAAAAGCAGCACTAAGGAGTAGGTGGCCTTTTCCTATTCTCCAATTAGCTTCAGGTAGAAAGATAACAGATCATTGAGAAAAGGGCCAGAGTTCCAGTCACAGCTGCATTTTATCTAGCCTTTCACAGTAAAAAAGCTTTGGATCTTATTGCAATGGTTTTAACAAAGTCCTTTTAAAAAGGAGTAAAATTTTGCACTTAAGACAGTTTAGTGTTTTGAATGTGGAGATCTTCCCTGGCTTGGTTACTATACCAAACAGACCAAGAGATTTATGAGATTCTGTGATGCTATAGAATATTTTCAATTATTTTTACTTACAAGTATTTTGGATTGCACAGTACAGAATAAATCTAATCAAAACTGAATCTCTTGGTTCTGTGTTCCTGTAACAGTGGAATTGTTAGATCTGTCATAATTTATATTGGTTAAAACTATGGAAGAAAAAAAACATGGATAATATGAAGATACCACCTCTGGCTTGCAATGTCCTTGCAAACCAAACCAGCAAAGGCTTGAAGACCATATAAAAGTTTCACCCAAAGTGCCACTTGTCTTGTTCACGTATCCTCCCCTTGTCTCCTGCTGATGGCCACTTTTGGAGACAGGCTAAAAGGCTTGGTAGGCTTTGAGCCTGCACTGATAGAGGCGTGGGTTGTTTTGAAGGTTTCTCCAGCTGCTGAGCAGCTCCTGTTGGGTGAAGGGTGCTCTAATGTCCAGCTGCGAGTGCAAGCTAAGGGTGCGGGCACTCGAGCAAGTTTCCAGGAGTGGGCCAGGTGGTGGCTGTGCTCCGCAGCTACTGCGAGCACTCCCCGAAGAGCATTAAGCAGCTGTGTTTCACCTGACCTTTGGGGTGTGAGGCATTACACAGAACTGCTGTGGTTGAGCTATGCTGAAGTACGGCATATTGGTGTGTCTGAACCCTGATCCTCACTTTCACTGCTGCAGAAAAAAGAGAAAAAGGGAATAAGAAGATGAGTAAAGGTTTTCGTTTGGTGATTTTTTTCATTTATTTATTTTTGGTCCATATGCATGAGATCCAAGATGCTGAGTAGCTGTAGACAAGTTACGAACTGGCAGACTTGCCCTGACAGCTGTTACCTTGGACTTTCAAGTATTTTACCTCATCAGATGTACCATCTGGCTGGTCTGATCAGATATCTCTACTTCATCACTGTTCTGTAAGTTGGATGGAGCTGTGGGAGCCATTTCATCCTGCGTTTCTAATGCTGTGTTGCGGTTGTACTGTTAGTTTTGTGTAAGAAAGTGGGAGATCAAAAAGTAAGGCCTGAGGGAAGAAGATAACATCAGGTTTGTCCTGTCTTAGACTGGTGTGACTGCTGATCTGCTGAACTGAAAAAGAAATCACTGTCGTTTTTAAGACGAATATAGCCTTTGGCTTAATTCCTAAGGCAGAGGTTAGTGGGTGCTGGGATGGATATATCAGGGGAACGATCCCTCTGTATGTGTGCTGTTAACTGTGCCTTTTCACAAAGAATCTGGTGTGTGCCACTCAGAAGCGTGATAATGTGCTGCATAACAACCTTTGGTTTGACCTGGAATAGCCGCCCTTAATTGATGATTTGTTAATCCTGTTCTATCAAAATAGAAACCTGATGATCTGTCTGCCTACCTCTGGAATTCCTCATGTCTTTTCAAACACCCTATAAAAGAAGGGAAGAATAATTTTTCTCCATATTAGTGAGCAAAGCAATGTGATCTGACTCGAAATGGTTATTTTGTTCAACCGATTCTTGATCCAAACCCTGCTTTGCTTACGAGACGCAACCTTAATGCTATCTCTTGACTATATTGGTACACCTACTCTGGGCTGCTTGCTTCTTTCCGTGTTTTACACCTCTTCCATCAGTGTCTTGTAGTGCAGAAAGTTAAATATCTTATAATATTTAATTTTTTAGCTTGATTTGAAATCAGAATTGATCGAAACCTACTGAGTCTCATTACAAAAATGCCTGCAAGTAAAGTAGCCAATAGTTCTCCTTATTCTCAAAGTCAGGGTTTTTCACGAATCTTTTTATTTTAAAAGATCAGTCTCCTATAAGGTTCCAGAAGTTGTGTTTTATTATTGTGCTGGAAAAAGGTGAACAGCACTCCAGTGGTTAACCTCTGGCACTGAATTTACAGGGAAAATTAACTTAAGGTGAGAATTCTGATACATATTCTTGTACTGGAACTCACATTCATAGGAATAAGAATTAAAGTGCTCTGACAGAGTGAAATTAAATTTTATGCATTTCAAATGCTTTAAGAATCTTCGAATAGGTCACATTATGATACAGGATGGCTATTTAATGGAGGGATGAAATTATAGCGATCACTGTAAAACTTTATCCTTATAATGTGCACTAGTCACTTTTGTACTCTAATATGCAATCTCCATACCATGTGAAGAATCTTTTAACTGATATAAATTCAGATTGCTTTGCTGATTTTGGTGGATAGCTGTCATAATTTACATTAGGAACTGCAGTTGTACACTTTTTTTTTTCCCCAGAAACAAAGGATATGGTTGCTAGCAAAGGGGTAGATGATTAATAACGTGGATTTTACGGTCAATGGGTAGGTAGTGATCTGCATTTGATTTTTATGTGTGAAAGATAACAAATAATTTACTTTACTTTTGTTGTTTCACGGGAATCCTGTACAAGCCTGCTACAGTAAACTAGTCTCTGGATGAGAATACAGAAGTGTTGGCTAAAATACTAGCTGTTATATATATAAACAAGGGAAAATAACACTAAAACAGCCTGATTTTTTTGTGTGCATGCGATCTTAAAAAAAACCCCAACCAAACAAAATAACCCCAACAAGCCATATTCTCTGTATTTGCTTTTAGTGCCCCACTATCTTTTTATCACCATAACTTGATAACTTGTATCTAACAGGCAAAACAATATCAGCAATATTAATGCTAGTTTCCAGGTCTTTGAGTGGTGAATATTTTGAAAATCTTACAGGGATTTTTATAGAGTAAGGACTATAAATCTTTATTATTCTATTTCTGTGGTGAAAGAGAGACAAAAGCTGGTATATTTTCATTTATTTCAAAGTTTCCATTTCCTTAGTTTCTTGTAAATAAAAAGTTGGAGAAAGCAAGACTTTTGTAACAAAAGGAATTACTTAAACAAGGCAGTACATAGAAAATTTTGTCTTTTTTAAATGCTGATATGGCAGAGAATATTTCCTCCTCCCAGCTAACAGATTACCACAGCACTGTATCTTATTACAGTTGAGTGTTTTCGTAATGCTTGGAAGACCTTTTGTGCTACTGTCTTTATTTGAGTTTGACAATGTTATTGTTACTTTTCTTTGTAACAGGGACATTGAGGTCAGAAGCTATAAGTTACTCACGCTGAAGCTAAAGTTTTAACTTCTTGAGAAAGAAAAGGAGTGTTACTCTTTTTAAACAACTCTTTACTTGTTTTTAAAATAAATACATGAAAGTTCTGATCCTTCTAAAGCCTCCCCTCAGGGGAAATTCAGCTTCTGTTCACTGTACTTCTAGAGCCATGGAGACTAAGGTGAAAAAATAAAATAATAACTTCATTTCTGTGTTTAAATTTGTACTCCATCTTTTGAGATCATTTTCTTGTATTCTTCCTTTGAAATGCATGGTCATGGTAGTACTGATTTGAGGTTTGGTGTGTCGTGTGTGTGCCTGGCAATTCAGAAGTGACAGTGGATTACCATGGGAGACAGGTTAGACTCAGCATTAAGACTCTCTTTGAGAAACTGGGGTAGTGATAGAGTGACAGCTAATTTCAAGGTAAATTGAAAACTTCAGGGTTAAAGAACTTTTAACCCTGCCCTTGTGAGGCCCCACCTGGAGTCCTGTGTCCAGGTCTGGGGCCCGCAGTACAAGAAAGATGCAGAACTGTTGGAGAGGGTTCAGAGGAGGCCACGAAGATGATGAGAGGGCTGGAGCACCTCCCCTACGAAGAGAGGCTGAGGGAGCTGGGCTTGTTCAGCCTAGAGAAGAGAAGGCTGCGGGGGGACCTCATTGCAGCCTTCCAGTACCTGAAGGGAGCGTACAAACAGGAGGGGAACCAGCTTTTTAAAAGGGTGGATAATCACAGGACAAGGGGGAATGGACTAAAGCTGAAGGGGGGAAGGTTTAAATTAGATATTAGGGGGAATTTTTTTACAGAGAGAGGGGTGAGGTGCTGGAACAGGCTGCCCAGAGAGGTGGTGGATGCCCCATGCCTGGAGGGGTTCAAGGCCAGGTTGGACGGGCCCCTGGGCAACCTTGTGTAGGTCCAGGCCTGGAGGTTGGTGTCCCTGCCTGTGGCAGGGGGGTTGGAACTCCATGATCCTTGGGGTCCCGTCCAACCCAGACCTTTCTATGATTCTATGATAATTCTTGTAGCTGGTCTGAGGTATCCTAATATTCAGTGTACATTCCAGATTCCCCTGAAAACATTTTGGGTTACTTTCTCTTTTCCTTGTAAGGCAGACAAAGAACTGAACTTCCTGAGTTTCAGTAGACAGTACCAAGAAAACAGGTGATGATATGGTGGATTTGTCATGAGCAATCTTAGCAAACTTGGGCAGACTATTGATTTGCTCGCTGTCAGAAGTGTTGTTATAGGCAGGATGAAAGCATTCTTGTTGCTCTTTTGTGAAGCTGCAGAAGTGTTTGAGAGCCATTGTAGGAAGACCAAAATGTCATGTATACCATAGCAGAAGTTGCTGGGATGCTTTCCTTCCTAATTTGTTCTCTAGGATTTAAAGATTTGATTTTGGGTAGTGGTGAGAGGACTGATGGTGGGTATTGATGAAGAGCAGAGGTAGTGTGTGTGTGTGTGTCCTCGTGTCCTTGTGTCCAGCGTTTTTCACATCATGTTATGTACACCTGGGGGCAGAGCCTGGAGATAGCGGTGTCTTAAAGTGGAGAACTGTGAACTAACATTTCTGTAGAAATACTATGAATGGCCTTGATCTAGACATTGTTTTTAAAATTACATTAACATTTTCATAATAATATTTTTCCCCATAAACGATGTCTTTGTAACTCTTCAGATAAGACTAGCTGCTATTTACTTGCCTAACTAGATGAAGATGTTGTCTACAGTGTTTTATTTGGAATGAAGTCAAATGTTCGCTTCCAGTAAATGAAAAGATCTATGACTATCCAAAATATTTAAGGAACTACTTTTGCAGTTATTGTGAGGAAATCATGGAGTTGTGCAAATGGAAGTCACAAAACTGCTTAATAATGGGATGTTTAATAATTATATAAAAGCTGATTCTAAACTTGCAAATCTTGGCATCATAGAAAGGATTAAATTTGAAGAAGTTATACAGTTTCTTGGTAGTCCCAAGGCTATCAGAGTGACAGAAAGCAAAGTCAGAAAATACAGTATCTTCATTTTTGTGGTTGACTGGCTAAATTTATGCTGAGGTCATATTTGAAGATAGGTAGTCTTTTGATGTTCTTCCTGATAATCAAATTGTCTGGGAAAACTCTCTGTGGTATCATAAATCCATGTCTGTACATTTTATGCAGACAATTAAGAAAAGTAGCTTTTTGTCCTGATAGAAATGGAAATATTTTTTGGAAGTGAGAAGGGAGCATCAGTGACAAATATATGTCTGAGATTACTCCTTTTCAAAATCTAACAGGCAAAGATTCTAGATACTTCTTGAAAAGTGCACTACATCTTCACATTACATTCCAAGGAAAACTTTGAGAGTCTCACATAAATATGACATAATAAGCCCTGTGCCCATCACTCCGTCCTATATAAGGAGAAAAATGCAGATTTGGGGCTGGTAAAGTTGGCAGGCTCTGCCTTCTGCTGAGAAGTGAGCTCTGGAGTGGAGGGTACCTCATAAAAAACACCTGATCATTAATGCTTTTTCTTTAAAGAGGGGTGATGTTAGCTAGCGTGTTTGCTGGATATTTGCCAGTAAAAAAATGGCAACCTGTGTAGAGCTTTTAACAGTAAATGTGATCTGAAAAGCAATGTATAGCTGGAGGCCAAACTACAGATAAGTTTTATTGTGTTGCCAGCATATAGCAAAATTAAAGAAGCAGCTGTTTTCTGCACTGGCTTCAGCTTTTAGCTGGCCTTGTGTGGTCTGGTTGGGTTATGTTACAATAATCTGTTCCTGATGTGACAGTCTTAGGTAAATGTACCAATGAACATAACTGAAACTGTCTTTTCTTATAGATTTTTTTTTTTTTTTGTAGGAATAGGAGAGGCAAAACAATAGTGCTTACAACTTCTGTCTATCCATTTGGACAGGAGTGTCTCAAGAATTAATGAAACTCTTAGGTGTGATCCTGTATGAAAAGAAATGGAGTTTAGTTCTTTCCCAGAACAATCACATGCACATGTATCACTTGGTTCAAGCTTGGACTTTTTCTGAGATTTCACTCTATTATCCATTTACGAGTTGTTGTAAAAGATGAAGCATGTATGTACTCCAGGTAGGCAAAGGTTTCCCTCTGTCCTGTTGGGAATTGATTACACCAGCTCAATAACAGGAACAATATTCTCTGCATCATTTTCACCTAACCACTGCTCCTATTAAGTTTGCCTTGGTAGAAGCCGTGTCACTGCGTCTCGATTGCTCTATCTCAGCAAGGCCCTGTACTCTTACAGCATTTTGTTAGGACTGGTTGAGAAATCATGGGCTGACTGGCAAAAAGCACTGAAATACGCTTCTCCCATGGTTCTGATTGATTTCTGTGATTTTCTGGTGGTATCTTGGCAGCCTTAGCCAGCTGCATCTGGTCCAGCGTCTGGCCGTATTCATGCACAAGGTCAGGAGCTCCAGTGAAAGACGTAGGTCTGATTCATGTGCTTCAAGCCTGAAGAAATGATTGCAACCCTCCGTTCTGCCACAAGTCTGACAGAAAAAAGGATTATGTGATATAATTGTAGTAGAACTGTGCCTGACCACAGTTCCTTTCAAACATACCAGTTACTTCCTTTTATTGAACTGGAGAATTGGATAAAAACTCTGCACTGTTCTGTTGGGGAGGGAGGGCTGCAATTTTCTGTAGCTACCTCATGGGAATATTTAAGAGCAAATACGTTCACTCTGCTGAGAACTGTTTATATGTCAGCAAATTCTTCTTTTATGGTTGTCATTATTTAATACTACTTTTAAAGTGTTGCTGTATTATATGGATGCAGATCAGTTCAATTTGTCCGTCTCGACGAGTGACTGCAAATGCTCCAGTACTGATATTCTGTCTGAAGTTCAGGAGATCCCTGTAAGACAAGACCATTTTAGTGAATATTATGAATGTGAGTTTCATGCGTTTTGTGGTGACATATTATACAGTTTTGCTTTTTATTTCTTAAACTATATAGGGGAACTCCTCCCCCCTCAGGTTTTTCTTCTTTTTAGTGAAAAAAGCTGAAATAAATGATGTTTTAGGAGATAGGGTGTGAAGGATGGTGGATGCTTAAAATGCGGTCAGAAGTCACAGAAAATCTAAAAGAGCGGGGAGAACAAAAAGTCTTAATATGCCAGTTTATACTTGCTATGGGATTTGGCCAAGTATTTAAAGTTTTGAGTTTTGACAGGGTTCTACTGTGCTGATTGCACGCTTACTTATGGTTTTTCATGTACTACTTGATTATAGATTATAGAGATGGAACTTGATGCCTGAAAGTTGAAAATACTGAATTAGCCATACTCCTTAGCAGTACTATTCCTTTAGGCCACTGCAGAGTAGAGCACTGACAGACATTGGGTGTAGTGACAGGTGTCTCGGGCATTTTATGAAAAAGCAGTTCCAGCTATTTCCTACTTTTTATTACCAGTTTCAGCACTAATTTGTAACAAGTGAGGAAGTAAACACTTTGCTGTTTATAGTCACATAAAGTGAACTTGTGAACTTCTATAAGGAGATATGAAGATATTTCATTTAAAAAAATTCTAACCAAATAATAATATTTTAGTCCTTACAGTTAGGGATTTACAACTTGTCTAAACCATGACATTCCTGCCTAGCTGACCTTGCTACACAGGAATTCTAATTTTTTGTTGGTTGGTGGTGTTTTGTTTTTTTTTTTTTTGGGTTTTTTTTGTTGTTTTTTTTTTGTATTATGTTTAACTAAATTTTGAGGAAAATCTTATATAACAGCTTCATAATAAAGCATATGAGGTAATAGCTTCATAACCTTATCCTGACCCCTTTACATCTGTCAAGGTATTGCCTGTAAAGGAGGCAGAGTTTTTTGTCCAAATACTGTATGTATATGTAGGATACATAACTCCCTCTGCTAACATTCGCCAACAGGTGAAACACAAGGCAAAATGAAATAATTGGTAACTTAGTAACATTTAAATGACTTTTTTTTTTTATGTATGATTCAATGTAAATGCTTTTTATGAGAAGGCATGTAGGAAAAATGTGATATAGTTGAGAAGCAGTATACAATTTCTGGAAAGCAAACAGAATTAGCATGATGTAATAGCTTGACTTTTACATTACCTAATGTTTTGAGTCCTCAGCAACGTAAGCTGGTTCTGTATCTTTCTAAGTTAATTGGGAGGTATATTTAAATTAAACAATTGAAGAAGAAAAAGGAAATGTGAAAGTAAAGTAGCTGCCACTGTGGCATCATATTCGAATTCCTCACTGGTTTCTTATGGGAAACTATATTTGTGATCATGTGGGTGAGCTTGTTTTGGTTAAAAAAAGGAGAAAATGGAAGCTTTGTGCATTTTCCAAACTATTCAAAGCTCACCCAAAGAGCTGAAATAACTTACTTATCTTTACCACCTCATTCCTCTAGGCACAGACCTCTTTCATCTGCGTATGACTCCATAAAGAGGTAAAAGAAGACTCTTCCCCTCTGGCAGTTGCTTCAGTCTTCCTTTATTTCCTACCTTACTTTCTAGCATTTTCATTTCATTTTCCACAAGAGGCTCTAGAATTGACCTGTGCCAGTTTCTTTGCAGATCTTACTATTTTGTTTCCAATTTCTTATCTTCCCGTATTCTCATTCCTTTTCTTTTTGGTGCTTCAGAAAATGTGTTGTTCCCAAATTTGGATATTCCGAAGCATGCAATGCAGCCTATCAGTCAAAAACACCAGAAAAAAGTGAGATTTATAGGAGAAAATAGACTATTCTAATCAGTCCTTAGAAGACAAGTGAAAGCATGTGTTCCCCTGCCATTAACATTCTTTCTATTAAAAAACAAAACAAAACAACCCCCCAAAAAACTGTAATTCTTAAGCTACCTGAATTAGCTTTATTTCTTGTTATGGATAAAAGTATACTTCAATATTTATAGTCTATTACAGTCTATACGTGCTGTATTGATTTGTGTGTTTCTAGCAAACACGATCAATGATTTTGATATAGCAGAGAGAACAAATTATAGTCTGCACTCACGATCTTATATCTGAATCTCAAACAACGACGTGAAACTGTTCAAAAGCACATTTTTCAATTAGATTTCTAATGCATTCACTATAATGAAAGAATCTCAAGAGGTTTCAGGTGAAGGCAGATATTATAAAAAGCGCCAGTCAGCTACCAAATGAATATTATTTTTGGATACTGATTTAATGCTGTTTAATTATATCAGAGTGGAATTGACAGGTTTCAATTATATTGTTACAGGACTAAACCAACTTTTGCTCACAAGGGATTAATTATCAGTGGATGTTTCCAGATGAGCCTGTACTCAAATCACTGTTGTGGTGTCACTTCAAGACTTTGGTTTTAAGTCTGATTTTTTTCAGAGGTGACTTGTAAAATCATGAAGCCCTGAAAGATTGAGGATGTCTGTCATGGAAAAGCTACCTAATCATTATTTTGCTGGTAATCTTGACTCTTAAGGACCCTCACACATATTGGACTGTTGCCTTGTGTTGAGTTTGTGCTGTGTCAACATAGCATCTGTCCTGGCTGTTGAGGTTGCATGGCTGAACCTAAATTAGCTGTGCCATGTCTTTGTATCTGAATTCTTATTCATCTATGAATTTTTGAGTCCTAGTTTTAGTAGGGCCAGGGTGATGAGAGAGCAGGTGTTATTCAGTAAATTTTATGTGACTGGACCCCAGGTACCTAAGCCAGAAATGGAAATGAGCAGAAGTGTGATGCTATCATCCTTAATGCTAAACTGATCTAGCCGTGAAGCATTGCCAATAAGGAAAACTAATTCTCCAGAGGGGAGGGTGGGAGGGTGTTGCTATTGTCAGCCAGTGGAAATGTCGCATCCTCCACTTAGGGAACTGTGAGATCCTAGAGAGAGCAAAGCAGGAGCAGGAACACAGCCAAAACTGGGCTGGAGGACTGACCTGGAGGCGTTCACCTCTTCTGGTGATAAAGCTGATCTGTAGGGACAAACTATACCCGAGAGCACGACTCCATGACTATGTAAGTCAAAATGAAGTGGGGATACTTGTGGTTTCCCTTTCTTGCCATCCTTAACCACATGGTTGCCGCTTCTTTGCCACAGCATTGTCACTCAACTGACCGAAAAGAGGAGGTTGGTTCAGGGTCTGAACCCACTAAAACTAAACCAGAGAAAGCAAGCCTCATCTGTGTGAGGTGGAAAAGTAGGTCATAGAAATTAGCAGTCTCAAAGTCTCTGAAAGTAATACATAAAAAACTAGACATGAAGGTGGCATCATAATTGTACATCTAGCCATGGCTGTATCCTGATGGTTCAAAATTAGTGTTGCAGTTGTTTTTAGCACATCTGTTTTTCAGTGCTTTCTGCTATAATTAATTTGTGGGTGACCTTTCAGTAAGTTAACAGATCTCATATGTTTGCCTTTGGTTCATGTAATAGAGCATTCTTCCTGTTTTTAAAATTATTCATCAGGAATCCTACATTATGAAAAACAAAGTGATTTCAAGATCTGATTGTGAATGTCTCTTGGTAAAAGTCTCATTGACCATACTGATATTTGAGTGAAGTATAATATTACCCAGGTGTTGAGAATTCATTCTTGTTAAATCTAATTCCTTTAAATAAAACATAACTAATCAGCAATTGTGAAATGGCAGAGCACCATCATATGCCAAAAATTTGTACTGATAATTTACTCGGTTGTGGGTTTTTTTTGTTTGGTTGCTTTTTTTTTTTTTTTGTTTTTTTGTTTTTTTTTTTAATTTCAGTATTACATAGGCAAAAGAAAATGAAAGGCTTTGCCTTCCTCTTATTGAGTAGAGCAGTTTGTCAGCTGAACACATCTGGCCTTTGACAAGCCATGCTTATATTTGATTACCTACTGAAGATGTAGTGCAGGCGCCCACAAGTTTCGTAAACAAGCTGAGTGGGCAGTTTCTTTACCTCCCATGAAGAGTATGCTTCTTAACAAATTGTTTTATGTAGAATTAAACTTGTGCGGTTTCTGTCAGTGAGGAACTTTTACCAAGTCATTAATTATTCATGTGAATTTACGTGCTGTACTTTTGCTGAAAAAATGATTTTATGGTTTAATATGTTTTGTTTATAGAGTAAAGCAGTGTTTTTTAAGATGCTGGATCTTAAAAGAAATAAGAGGATTATACCCTTTGTGTATGTTTTACCTGCAAATGATGCAGTTACTCTGTGTAAGTCCAGATAGAGAAGAGAGCTAGAGAGCACGAAGAGTTTAGTGAAAGATTTGTTGACCTTGGTCCCCATACTGTTTACATGAGCAATGTCTGCAATGGGATGCAAGAAAGCCTTTTCTTAACCGATACAGTGAGCAGAATCTGCAATATTTTTCTTTAACATTCCTCGTTATGACAGTCATGAGAGCTTTATTTTATATTGCTGCATCAGCTGTTTTTTATTCTTCTTTTAGTTGCTGTGATTTGATTTTTTTTTAAAGGGAAAAACATAACTAAAATGCCTGATGAATATTTTTAATATTTGCCTGATGAATATTTTTAATGTAACAAAGAAATTTAAATAACACTTGACAATTTGAGTTATGGTGTATGACAGAGAGAGGGGAAAAATGCCTTAAAGGGGCTGGACTGCTGAGAGACATTGAGAGAACTCTGCAAATCAATGCTTAGAGTGACGGACTCATATATCAACCATGACTCTGCACCAGCTTGAAGGTAATGAGAACTTCAGTAATTTGGCTCTGCTATGGTTGAATGCTGCTTCTGGGTGAAATTTCATGAGCATGTTAAAAGGGAGACCAGGCCTATTCAGCCTCTTCTGTCTTAGCAGACAGAGGTAATTTCAAAAGTAGTGATACTTGCCCTAGAAACAAAACTTGGATGAACAGCAAACTGTAGCTGTACGAGTATGCATCACACATCAGCCATTTCTTTCCCTCTTTTCTGTAGTGTTTTTGAATTGCCATTTCCTTATCAGAGAGATTTGAGGGAAAGTCTGTAAATGAAGAGGTTAAGAAAAGTATTCACAGGCAAATTACAAGAAACTGGTGAGGTTTATATTACAGGTTATTGGAATAATTCACTCTGTGGGAGATGTTAAAAAAGAAGAGAGAAAGAATGACAACCCCTTAGTATGTTTACTTTTTCTGGTGCTGCTCTCTTTGTCCCTGTTATGTTAAAAAGTGATGCGTTTATTTACTGCTCTTGTAGCTATAATGTGAAACTTCATTATAGCCTGAGGTACTGCAAAATGAAAAAGGGCTGTTCTTTTGATACCAAAGGAAACAAAACTCAGATTTGGGCTGGAAAGTCTTCTTTTTGACAGTAGTTTCAGACCTTTCCTTTGCTTTAAGAAATTCTGCTTGTCTAGCAGTCCATGACCACTGCATTCTGATAAGGGTAGAATGACTTCCAAGAAAGCATTTTCACTGTTGTACCAAAGTAGGTCAGAATTAAATGACATTTGCGTAGTGATGACAGTCCAGCAGGGACCCTCTGGAAGCCTTACGGAGGAAGAGGATTGACCACTGTTACTACACAATCTTTAATTGCTTTCCAAATTATGCCATTGTTTTCAGAAATCAGAGTTTTTTCCAAAGATGAGCTGTATTTTTGAAAATTGGCAGAAAGTGCTATTGGGGTGGGAAATCACTTGGGGGAATAAGGAGGTATGGGGGTTTATTCCCCCCATATTGAAAGCTATATCTTGTGTTCGGTGGGTTTTGTGTTACTGCTATCAGGCACCCAGCTGGCTGTAAGAAGTCACAGAGGTGTTTGTCTTGGGTTTTGTTTGCTTGTTTATTTTAGGTTTTTTTTGTTTGTTTGGCTTGGGGTTTTTGCAGATTGTGTTGTGGTTGGTTTTTTTGTTTGTGTGGGTTGTTTTTTCTTTGTGTGTGTTGTTTTGTTTTTTGTTTTTTTTTGTTTGTTTGTTTGTTTGTTTGTTTTTTTTTTCCCTGAGCTAAAATGCAGTATGCTTCCTTCCATCCCTCCATATATGTATTTATTTAAAGTTCTGCTGGAGTAATCCATGTCTGTCCTTTCCATAGTGTGCTACTGCTATCTGAGATTAACTCCTCAGGCACAACAGGAAGCTGAACTTTGTGCCTCAAATTTAGAAATGGTCAAATTTCTGAATTTTCAGAAACAAATAAAAACAGTTTGCAATTTAAAAATAGTTTACATTTTTCTATAAAACAGCTCTTTAAAATTATTTTTGAAAATTTCTCAGCATCTTAAAATTGGATTTTCAACTGGGTTTTTTTGTGTATTTGTTGTTTTCCACATAATGACATGAATTTTAATATGGCAATGGTAAAAAAAAGTTTCATTACAGCATGAACAGATGGCACTTCAGTATTGAAATGACCTTTGAACTGAAAAATAATGTTTTATATAAGAACTTTTTGACTTGCTCTTAGCTTTGAAACTAGGGCTAATAAGAGAGTCTGTTACATCAGAGTTTGCACTGAATACTGGTCCCTGAAAAGATCTGATTTAAGGCAGTAATTCTGTCCTGAACGTGTGTAGTAGAGTGAAATCACATTTCCTGAACTCATCTGTGTGATACCTATGGTAAATCCAGGCAGGATCTAGCATGAACACTTACTTGCCACTGCAAGGAGGATGAGTAGAGGAGTCCTTGGACATTAAGCTCAAGAATGACTGAAGTCCTAATGTTTCTAGGACACATCACAGTCTCATTTCTTCTATCCAATAAACTTTTCCAGTAAAAGAATTGCAGAATAGTTAGTGTCATCCTCCTGGAAGACACCTGATTAAATGCTCACTCCTGAAGAGTAGAAAAAATTAGGAGGAAGGAGGAGACATTTGGCCTTTTGGTGCTCCGTCAAGTTGATTTTCAGTAATGGGGGTGTCTTCTGCGTGCTGGAGTGATAGACATAGTAGAAAAAACACAGGTGGGACTTTGCCCCATTTCAGTCAAAATACAGAGGTAATTAATAGCATAAGGAGCAAATGCCATTCCATTAGACAACTGTTCAGCACATTAGATTAAAAGATGAGTCACTTGGTAGGACAGGAATAGCCATTGCAGAGGAAGCAATTGACAGATTGGATGAGGAAGGTTGTTGAAAGTCCTGAGTAAGAATTTGAAATGAGGAACATGGAATATATTGCCAAAAATATTCTTTCCAGGAAGAGGTACTTCATGTCTTATCTTAAAATTAATGTTAAAATGAAGAAATCTTGGGTACAGGAAATTAAGTTTATCTTTTGCTTTTCGGAATGAATGTTCTTAACCTCATTAATTTTCCATGTGTTATTCCTCTGCCTGTAGAGTACAACTTTGTGATAACTGGCTGTTCCAGTTATACTGTCTGTTAGTTGATCTTGAGGTGGACATGAGCTTGTCAGTACCTGAGACGGTACCTGCGGTTACCTGAATGGTGGGGCTTGTCTGGAGAGGATTGGATTTCACATGTCGGGGTTTTGTGCTCCCCCCAACTCTTTCTGATTAGGCGTTGTTCTACAGACTTTTCAGCTGAGAAGTATATTAAGAGATATTCAGACCAGTCATTCTACGATGAAGCTTCATTAGTAATAACTTGCTTGACCTTACTGCTACTCTGGCACTCCTGTTACAAACAGAAATTGCCTGGATAAGTTAAAAACTGATGAGGGATTTCGTCCCTGTGTCTTGTACCAGCCTTATTTTTAACTAATATGTGCTCAATCTTGAAAATTAGATTTGAAGGTCATATCGCATGCCTGTTCACTGCTATCCGCAGAAGAAGCTACGCCGTCCAACTCTTGTTCACCCCACGTGGAAGCCTGCATTGGTGTGCTAGTGGTGCTGGATCTGCAGGTTTCCTGTGGATGTGGGTGCCCTACCAGGGGAAGAGAGGGGG
>KL257011.1:24153-42687 GCA_000699545.1 Podiceps cristatus
CCTTGATAATATCAGAACGCTACCCAGCAGATAATTTCTCATGAACCAGTGCGGCTCTGACCTCTACAGAGAGCTAATACACTGTGCTCTGTGGTTTTCAGTGAGAGATGGATGCCACTTCCCACCTTCCCATTCAGTCGCCCATGATAACACTAAGTGTGCCGAGCCAAAACTAAACGTGAATCAAGCTGCGTTAAGAAAAGACAGTGTGTGGGGGAGGAAGTTGACGTATTCCCATTTGTTTTTTTTTAAGAAACACTGCTAGGGTCTGAAAGATTGTTACTTGTCAGGAATCTGTCTTCTGTTTCATCAGCATGCAGTTGTTTGATTTCCTGTCCCTCATGTTTTGTGACAGGCTCATAAGAAACTGATGCTGCCGCTATGACTGCTCAGAAAGAAAAAGGGAAAGGGATGTTATCTAGAATTGTATTGCATACATGCTTTCACGTAAGGACCCCATTATGTTGTTTACAGCTTTTATCTTTCAGCATGTGCTTTGTGTTTTAATCAGACCATGTCTAATTCAGTTTCGGGGACTTGTTTATTTTATTTAGCTTCTGCTGGAGAAGATTATTAACGAACAATATTTCTGGGTTGGTTTTGTGTGTGTTTGGGGTTTTTTTTTTTTTTTTTTTTACCTGCTGTGTATGCAGTGCTGTGTGCCTCTGCAATTTGCCTCTTTGCTTTGTATCCACTGGATAACTGCTTTCTTTTCCTTCTTCTGTTTCTCTCTCCCCCACCTCCCACCCCCCCAGTATAAAAATATAAATCTATGTAGGCTTGCTGATACCTCCTAGGAATATTTATGCTCTCAAATAGTTTGTATGTGTGCACTCAGTCTATACATACATAGAATACATATGCAGATGTTTCTGTTTGTCTAGACCTTAAATTAGATGTGTACAGTATTTAGTATTCAGATACAATAGTTGGTTTTGGACGTGTAAAAATTAATTACAAGGCAGATTGTAGTTGTGTTTAAAAACAGAGTACAAAACAAAAACCTACTGTGTCTCTTTTCTTTTCCTACAATAACCTTTGCAATAAAAATTCAAATTCATAGAATATTTGTTACACAAACAACTGTTCCTGCAGTTATAATTCATAAATAAGGGCAGCAATTAAATTCCAAACAGCCTCTTGGCAGATGCAACAAAAGGGAAAATGGTCTAGTTCTGTAACGGGGAGTCTGCTGTCCTCTGAGACAAGCCTGAGAAGAGATAATGTGCATATGGGACTGATACAGAGGTCACGTAAGAAGGAATCTTTTAATTTAATTAAAAGCATAATTAATTCTAGAGAGATTCTGTAGCCCTCTACAGTTGGATTTTATGGGCCTGCACTGTTTCCGAGCCAAAAAGTAAATGAAATTTTGACATTTAAAGATGAGAAAATATCACTTTTTTTGCCAAGAAACTTATCTGATGGCAAAAGAATTAGCAAAATACTAAATGTCAATTTGCTGGCAAATACAAAATAGGCAATGCAAACCTTTGCCTCTTACAGTGAAAAGATAATGATAAAACCAGCTTTTTTCCACACTAACTTGTTCTGATAACTTCTGCCTTAAGGATTTTTTGTAGCACAGTGTTATATGCTACAATATTTGTAAATGACAGTATGTTCCAGTGTTCATAAAAACTAAGGCATTATGCATACCTATTCTAAAAGCTAAAGCATTAACAAAATGATACATTAAGAATGTAACAAAATGATGTTTGCATTATGATACTACCTTGCATTTCCTGAGAACCATAGCTGAACAACATAATATAGGTAACTATTTTGATGGAAACCTATGATGAAGTGAGAATTCTTTTGCTTTATGAATTTTCATTTAACAAGACTTTACGAGCCTCTGCTGCACTTCTGCTGAGAAAAGAGAAGGGCTTTGTTGTTTCACATGGCTCAACACCTCAGCTACTGTCATGCTACTGGTTCAGCATTTCTTGTAATTGGTCTGATAGCAAAGGGTCATCCTTTGTGAAGCTGCTGTTGATCACCTCTCTCTGGCTAGAATGACATCAATTTAGGTATCTATCGTAAAGTTACTGGACCAGCAGTCCCAGACACTGATGGCTTATTTCAATATATAGGCATCCTGAGATGTAATGATTTTTACTTCCTGAATTTCTCAGATGCAGGAATACTGAAATAATAATTAGCAAAATAAAGATGATGCTCATTTGTTTTGCAGGCTGTAACATTTTAGGGATGGCATTTACATACTTTGCTGTAATGAATGGTAAAAAGTTGTTTTTTCAAATTCTAATGTGGCACCCTGATTGCTCAGAAAAGCAGCAATTATCTTGAAACGAGCAATAGACTTTGATGGTTATCAAGACTGGATTGAATAAGTTACCAGGACTGTATGAAATGCCAGATTTCTGAGTGGTTTCTGGCTCAGCATCTTTAACTTGTTAGGGTGATTCCACAGTAGCATCAGCTCTTGTCAGGTCCTGCGGATTAAGCCTGAGCGCCCAGCACTGGGAGGGTGAATGTCTGTACCGACTAATTGAACGAAGTTTCTTGTGGGCCTTGAACTGGTAGAACTGGATAGCCCCTTCTCTCCCCCCATGTTGTGCTATGTGCTTTTCCAGCTCAGAAGATTTATTCTAAGCTTCTTAGGTCAACAAAAATTGCATTTCTTTTCAGCATTACCCCTTTTCAGGATTTTCTGACTGGTAGTTCTATTTTTGCATTTAAATATTTTATTCTGTGTCCAAGCATAATTTTGTATTGAAAATCATGGATGCTCTCTGCGGGTTGTGTTAGCTCAAAGTATCGCAGACTTCTCACTTGCTGTTTACAGCATATAACCGTTTACAAGAAATGAAGCTGTAGTGTGATTACATCAGTAGTTCATTGTTCTTGTTCAATGTCAAAAGTGTATGTATGAGGTTGCAAAGCCTGGATAGTTAAAGTAGACCATGATAGGATCTCATCAAAATTATGTTTGTACATTTGCATAATCTTGAATCTTGTATATTAAACATGTGAAGAAAAAGATAGCTAGAACACAGGGGAACAAGTATTTAGCCTAACGATTTCCTTCCAAGCACCAAAATTTATGTAGGTAAAGAAGGGCTGTGTACGTTTGTGCATGCACTGGTGTGCAGGCTGCATTGAATGTAGAATTGGGAATGCTTTTATGCTCCCAGCTTTTGAGGAATGGAGCACGTTTCCATGCGTGTCCTGCGTTCCATGCATTCCTGACCCATTTGTTTAGAGACGTTTGAAAGCCGCTGGGTTGGTGATGCCAGTGCTGCTTCTGTTTCCTCTGACACTGTAGGTTCAGTTAACTTTTGCTGCTGTGTGCCCTGTTGTGATATTCCACTTCCTCAAGTGTAGGAAAGAGAAAGCGATCAGGAGCTCTGCTTCTAAGGCAAGTAGGAGCATGGCCTCTTTTGCTAACTGTTGATTTCACAGCTATCGTCATGCAAAAGGAATGCAGATCAGTTCCATCAGCAGAACTGTAATTTCTTCTCACTCAAAGGAATCCCCAGTGGCACAGAACTAGATGCTCCCCTGTATATTTTGCAAAACCCAAGTGTAAAATATTATAGCATAGGCCTAGAAGAGAACTAATTTAAAAATGAGAAAGAAATACAACAGTAAGTTGGGGTTGTATTTAACTTGCCTTTTGCTTTTCAGGTTTTTTGGGGAATCTGCTCACAGAGGCTTTATCTGACCTTCCTTAGTCCCTCTTTTCACCTCTTCCCTTTTTCCTTCCCGCCCCACATCTTGGAGCTTGAAAATGAGTTGTGTAGTCAGTATGCCACAAGGCTTGTGTCCACACTTCTGTGTCAGGAAAAGGTTTGGAAGAAAATAAGGAATGACTACTTTGTTATAATCGGAAACTGGAATTTTGTACAGCAAAACAATTTCAGTACAAAGGAAGATCACAGGAGTCACATTTGCCATGGTGCTCCATCCCAGATTGGTCTTTGAGGAGATTGTATGAGATACAATGTTGGTAGTAGTACATTTTGCATTTAGCTGCAAGAATTTTTTTTGAAGGTCAGGCAGCAAAGAAAGAGGAGACCACACTGGAGTCCAGTAGCAGAGCACCAACCAAAGAGAGGGATTTGAGCAAGTAGTTGAAGGGGTTACTTCCCAGGTAAAAAGAGGCCATTTGAAATATAGGTGTCTGCTGCAGTGGAAACATAAAGTAGCAAGTGAGCTAAGGAGAGGAAAGAAAAATCAGAACATGGAGTGCAAGAAGTGGGTAACAAGAAGAGCTGATAATAAGTTACAGGTTGTGATAGAGGGTGATACCAAAAAAGGCAGAAAACAAGAAAAGATACTAGGTGAAGTGACAAAACTGGGAAGGTGGTAAGAGCTGAGGAGAAATATGATGTAGCTCTAACAATAGAGGTGGTAAAAATAAGAGAGATGCTCCTTGCTGGTTTTGCGTGGAAGTGGTAGTATTGCGTAACAGATTTCTGTGTTAGACTGTCTATTTCCAAACCACTTACTCAATTTACATGCTGAATAGTGTGTATTCTGTAAATGTGGTTTGAGTTATAAAAGTGAAATGCCTTGATGCATTTAGAAATGATATTACAAATCTTATAAAAAAAAATATCTAGTTGGGAGCTGGGAAAAGCTTAAAGTGCATCCTTGAGTGCAAAAATGAACTTTGCTTGTAAAATTTGTGAGGAGAGCCATTTTCAAAATCTCTGTGCTTCCTTTGAGCCTCATCTTTGTTCTGCCTTTATGAATTCAGATCCCATGTGTCCTTTCCTCCCCCCCTTCTTTGGCGCGCCTTGTGATTGTTTCACAATTTATCTTTGCTGCCCAGGGAATCCAACCGTCTGGGGCTGGTGGCTTCATCCTGCCTTGGTGTCAAGGTCAAAATCTTTTAATTTTGCAGGTGGGGTATCATGACCCCAGAGTCTGCTGCTGTATATTTAAATCCCATCAGTGTTCTCAGAGCGACAATGTCTCGAGTTCATGTCTGTCAGCTGCTTTATTGAGCTCTTTGGCAATATTTTGTCTAATTTCTCTTGGCAAAAATATAACAGTATTTTCTTGTTAATACTAAAAGCCTGTGGCACTAAAAACTTTCAGATAAATAAAAATTGCTTAACAACATTCTCATTAGTTGTTTAACTGAAGATTATATTTACAGCAGGTAAAAACAACAGTTTCGGCAAGATAATAGTGATTAGTTTGCTTTTCTACAGTTTCTGCATCATATCTTTAATCTTGAAAACGTTAGTTATACTAAGGATGTCTTGTACATATTTCTATCCTTGGAAAAGTCACTGCAAAAGGGGAGAATTTGAAGTACCTTTTGTGTCTACAGTATTTGGGATTTTAATAAGAGATTGAGTTTTCCTTGAGTGAATTTTTACCAGTACAGAGGCTAATTACCCAGACTCTGTGAATGGTTTTGCCCAGCTTTGAGCAATGAGGTGTAGTAGGAATGTAAACTGGAACACATGATCTCTTGTGCCTTTTCAGTGTTCTTTGAATGTTGACAATAATCATGATCAGTACAAATTCACTGAAACAAATGCAATAGGTCTTTTGCACTAATTTGGCCAACATACTGTTACGTTCTCAAAAACTACAGGTAAATAAATTAAGGAAGGTCATACGAAAAGCCAGTTACTCCAAAAGTGACAAATACATCTTCAGTCACACATAGGAGTTGAGAGGCTAATCCATATTTGGCATAAAACCATAAGACAGTTCAGCTCTAACAAGTTGGTACTGAAATTTTTTATGCTGGCATTTTTTCCAAGTATTATAAATTTGGTTTCTGGTGAATTATTTTTAGACACCTCTAACAACCTTTATTGTTACTTTAAGGTGCAGAAATGTTACAGCAACCCAACAAAATACTTATAAGATTTTTTTTTTCTTTTATGAGCAAAAGAAAGTATTTCTGTCCACCTCAAAAATGATTGCGATATTATTGCCCGAATCTTTCCCTTCTCTCCCCCATTTCCCCAGTCTCCTTATTCTTTCCCCAAAAGAGAATGCCTGAATCAGACAAATCGGCTTTTGCAAAAATCTCAGCCAGAACAGGTGACTGATACGGAAGAATTATGAATCTCTGAAAACAGCTTATAACTTTGGTGGCCTCAGATTGTATAGTTGCTGAGAACTTTTTCCTTTATCCATTACCAAATCCATTCTTCTGCTATTAAGCAAAAGAAAAGCAAACCTATGGATTTCTTGAAATTATTTAGATAGTAGTCTTGTTGATATGCTGTTTGAACTGCAAGAGAGCTGTCATTTATCCATTACATGCAGTTTAAAATCTGTATTAGTCATTTAAATATGTGCCAGTTGACCAAATAGTTTGAAAGGTTGTCCTTAAATTTGCGTATACTGATGTCTCTTTTTGCATTCTTTCTGCTGATAGTCTTGTGATTAACAAACTGATGTATTTGTGGAAGCCCCACAGGCAGCAATTGTGAATTCACAGATCTGCCTTTTCAATTAGAAAGAAAGCAAAAGGAACCCCACTAAAACCTGATCCCCTTATTGGATTTGGTCTGTTGAAGACTTAATCTTTGGTATTGAAAGGAGATGTGGAAGTTATCATGCCATATCAGTGCTGGAAACTATAATTCTGAGAAAGCTGAGGATGACTTTTTAAAACAGAATCTGTAGGCATCCACTAAAAAAGAGAATCCTACTGCCATTATTCAGCTGGGTAGCCGTGTTGACTTTTAAAGAGTGTGGCGTATTTGTGTGGGTAAGACAAATTATTTCTGGTCAAAAATGTTTTTGTATCTGCTCAGTTTGTAATAAGATAGATTACTTATGCTGTATGTGCAAATTGTGGTTGTACTCAGTGGTCTAGACATGTGGGCATTTGTGTTGACTAAGCTGTCTCAACATCTCTTATCAACTATGTCAGCAAAAAGTTTACATATTTTTAATGTGGTAGCATTCCAGGTTTCTCAGCATTCATCTACCTTTCTTACCATCTGTAAAGAAGATTGTTGCATTTTCTGAAGAATCATTATTTATTCATCTTAATTTAGGAAATTACCTTATCTGAAACTGAGCTGAAGTCCACACATAAATAAGCAGCCAGACCTAGATCATAAAGAGAACCAGACGCAGTGGGGCTTTTACACTTCTAATGGCCTCCAAATGTGTGGTCTAGTACTTCTGGCTAAACGCAGGTCACAAATTAGGCTTTTGCTACGAGGTCTGCCAGTATATAGCACTGCTCTGAACATGTAAATACAATTTGCAGAACAGAAGATTGAATTTCAGTTACTGCTCTGTATTTTATAAGTATTTGAAAGTAGAGACAAAGAGACATAGTTTATTAAGAAGCTGTGTTTAAGCTATGCAGTTTGCAAACAGTCCTATTCAAATGTATAGTGAAGACTGCTCT
This sequence comes from Podiceps cristatus, assembly GCA_000699545.1. Classification (NCBI taxonomy): domain Eukaryota; kingdom Metazoa; phylum Chordata; class Aves; order Podicipediformes; family Podicipedidae; genus Podiceps; species Podiceps cristatus. Next base: position 31,523 of record KL257011.1, read on the forward strand.
ACTTGCTTAGGGCACAAGGATGCTAGGAAGCATTGGGAGTATAGTTTTATTTCTGTTTATATTTTTGGGTATTTTTTTGGGGGGAAGAGGGTTATTAGTTTGGTTGGTTGGGTTTTTGGTGGGGTTTTTTTGTTTGGGTTTTTTGGTGGGTTTTGTTTTGCTTGGTTGGTTTGTTTATTCCTGAGAAGTATCTGACCTAGTCTTTAAATGTCTGCAATTAAATGTGTCTTATTCTTAAAAGTTTCAAAATAATTCGACCAGGTACTTGTAGGATTTGATCTGAGTACTTTTTGGGTTTTTTGGTGTGTGTTGTTTTTCTTTTTTTTTTTTTTCTTTCAATAACCTTAATTGACTCAAGTCTGCTTGATACCCTGAGCAAAATTAGCCTTCTGAAGAGGTGACTTTGAGCATTTTGGTAGAGTGTTTTGGTAGAGGCAGCTTTGAATGCGCTCCAGTAAAGCTCTCAGTCAGCCAAATAGGAGGCTGGGTGACCAGCACCATTAGCATGAAAGTGAACCCGAGCTGTTCCTCGAGTAGGGTTGGTATATTTGGGAGCCAGTGACGAGGCAGTTCTGGCTTCTGAGTTGGAGTGTGGGCAACCTAAGCGTGCGTTTGCTTTCAGAGCACAGTTTATGCTTTTGAGGAATAAGCCTTATCGATTCCAGCAAGGTGCTTAAGCTCTAATGCAACTGAGTGAATAGGCAAGAGGACTTGCTTTCTCAACTAACTAGCTGAAATAGTATTTCATGTCATAAGCAGAATTATTCCATTTCTATAATTCAGAAGGTCAGCACCCTATTATATGAGCCTTTGTTCTTATGTATGTATTTAGTCTTCAACTTTTTTTATTTAGTGTATGATTAATAGATGATGCAAGTTGACAAAGCAGGGACAAGTTATTAAATTTCTATTTTTACTGTGGAATGATTTGAAATGTTATTTGTATCTTTAGAATGTTCCTGTTTAATTTGTTATTATTATTGAGTTCTTTGGTATTTTACTCATATTCTTCAGATGAAGAAACTGAGGTAGAAATGTATTTGCTGAGTATATTGAAAAATCAGTAATGCAAGCTAGAATTCTTGCTGACCCGTATCTTGTTGGGTCATTCTGTCTTTAATTCTTTGCTTGTTCAAGATTTTAACATGGAATTAAGTTGTTTGTTGTTTTGTGGGGGTTTTTTTTTGTTTGTTTTGTTTGTTTTTTTTAATAGTTTATTTTGCACTATGCATTTTTTTTTTTTGTTTGGTTTGGTTTTTTTAATAGTTTATTTTGCACTATGCATTGCCTCTGCTTTGGCTTTTTCCTTGAGCTACAGCAGTTTACTTTGGAGTGTTCTTAACTCATTTCCATGTAGCATGCCACATACAGTTCCACTTGAATGCTTAGAAATATAAAATATTTGCCTTGTAGAAATGAGGTTGACACATGGCTGGAAGAAATTTACAGCTGGTAAGTGACAGCAGCAAGCTTGTATTGTACAATTTAAGGAGGTTCATAGGGTTTGTCACTATCCTCCATTAGTTTGGATTGTGGTATTGCAAAAAACACTGAGTATGCAACAAAGGCATTTGCTTTTTTATATAATACCTGAAAGATTTTTTTAGACAACCCTGTCTAGTAAAGGGGCAGTTTGCAGGTAGTGTCACTTCATCAAAACAGAACATAAATCCAAACCTTTCTGATCCTTTCAGTACTTCTGCACACTTTGCAAACAAATTATGAATTTTATGTGCTGAATTACTTCAGCATTTGCCTGGGAAAATCAGAATCCTGCAAGACATTCTGATTTTCTGTAGCATGTGTTTGTTCTAATTGCATATGAAACTGGATATACGCATGTCCAGTAGTACTAATTTCAAAATGTAGTGTAGAAAATGTGTGTCTTGAATGAAGAAGCATGGATAATTTATTGTTGGCTGGCTGATAACATCAGTGAATAGCACTGAGTTAATATTTTAATTATTGAATTATGAATGTAAAACTGAATACTGTATCTTTAAAGTAGATAAATGCTTGAAATCATGCTTTCCCAAAGAAGTATGATATAATAAATTAATGAAGTGTTCTCTTTTTTGTATTAAAACACTTTTGATGTGCAGTAGTGACTTTCAGTCTTCAAGAACCAGCAAATATTTGTTATCAATTGAAGAAGCCAAGAAATAATTAAATACCAATGCTTAGGTTTATATGCTGGGGCAGCTTGCAAAATGGTGGATGGGAATAGTTGTTTAGCCAGAAAACAGTGTGTTGGTTTTTTGGTTGGTTGGTTTTTTGGTTAGATAGTTACATTTAAAGCTTTGTTTTTATTTAAGTCCTGTAGGAAGAGAGGGAATGGATGTACATAACTGGTGCCAACTGGGGGGGGACAAATGTCCCATGGGTATAGGGAGCACCTAAATTCTATACCTGAAGTAATATTTTTCTTACTTAAGGTGTTTCTCTTCTGACTAAAAAGCGAAAAATTGTTCTTCCTAGGAATGCACTAAAACACAGCCTTGATAGCATTTGTATCCATCTTAAAAAAAAAAAATCCCAAACAAACCAACCAAAAAAATCTGTATTTAAGGTAAGATTTTAGATCATCCTAATGATTTCATCATAACATTTCCTTGTATGAGTGTGTATTAATCCTCTGTTGTCAACTTTAATATCCTTAAATGCTAAATAAAAGTAGGTAATATTTCAGAGTGTCTAAATGCTTGTGATAACCTAAAGATAACAACAGCAACAAATACAAGGCCTGGCTAAAGTGTCTTTTTAAAAGTCATTTATAGGGTTGTGGTCATATCTTGTAGCCTGTATCTAGGAGTGTTACAAATGCCTGGGCAAATGTTTGTTATCAGGACTTAGTACCTGCTTTGCATTATCTAAAATATGTGCATGTCCACAAATGACACTTCATCAATCCCAGCTATCCAAATGTTTCAGATATATTCTTGAAGCTTTTTATAATTATACTTTGCACACATGTGCTGGTGACACTCAAACGTGTATGCAAAAGCTTGCCTATAGGTTATTTGGGAGACGTGTGCACATATGTCTATAATAACCTACCCAGAGCCTGGTGGGATAAATCAGAACAGAGGAAAAGCCTACTTCACAAAGATGCTCCTTCTTTTTCTAGTTTTTCCAAAAATTTCTTTGGAGAGTGATAGTCTGTATTGTCTATTAAATTAAACTTCATCCCTCATCTTGTTGTTCTCAATATTTTCTTTCCAAGCGTATATAGCTTTGCATGCTACAATTGCAATTGTTTGAAAAGACTATAATATTGTATGAGTAAAATGACCAAATGAGTTCTTTTTGACAGGATGCAGGAAAAAAAAAAGAAAACAGCTCTGAAAAGTGGAGTGAGTTTTGACCCTATTTTCCTCACACTTACTTCACTGTTTTCAGTTGCTTTGTACTGTAATACCACTCTTTAATTATTCTGTCCTAAGAAAAAAACCAAACCAACAACATTACTTTCTAGTTCTTCTCTTCTGTAACTTACTTCCTTTTTCCTTCTTTTGCAGTCTGTTTTCACTACACATCCGTTTTTTGGCTTGCTTTCCCAAGGCAGTATGTGACTTAGTTGATCATGCTCTGTATTGTTTGACAATCATTTCTTCTTTCCCCAATAACTTATAGAACTGCCAACTCATCACCACCACAGTTAATAGAGGAACAGAGGTTTCAAAGCTATTCCTACAAGTTTTGTGAAAATATACATGCAGGTGAGAAGGAAAGAGGCTCCTTAGTGTTTTCACTAAGGAAATGGTCACCACAATATAGTAATAGACACCAGATAATTGAAGCAGAGAGAGATGTTGTGAATGAAAGCCAAGGAGACTAGGCTTTGTGAGTTCTGCTGTTTATGGATTCAGTTTCTTTGCCTAACAGTCTTTGCTGTCAAAACACGTATGAAGCACACACATCAAGTTTGTTTCTTTGCAATCCATGTTCACTATGGATTTATGGAAAGAATTAGGCACCATTTATTTTGATGTGTTTTAAAAAAGATGCACGGACCAACCTATTTACATGTGTACGTGAGAAGACACCTTGTGTTAGCTCAGATTGCCTTTTCTGTGTGTTCCAGAGGCTGCTGTTTAGCAGACAAGGAATAGTGACAAAGGAAATTTGGCAGAAAAAGAAATCAGGGAGAAGTGCAATCAGAACTATTAAGAAGCACTTTCAAGACCCGTAGGAAAATATGACAGTGCTTTCTCAACTTTTGTGTGACTTTTCTCCTGATGAATAGTTTTATTTGCATGAGACGCTGAAGTTTGGGTTAGACCCATGGAATCAGCTTTCCCTTCGAGTTAAGATTTTGGGAAAATTTTGTGATGGGATCCATGTTGGGGGATTCTGTCACTCTACAGCATCTTTACATGAGCATTCTCTGGGAAAAACTAACCTAACAGAGGAAAAAAAATCTCAAAGAAAAGCCATCAGTTTGAACACTCTTTGTCAACATTATCCTAAACCCCCCAAAATTTGAGTATCTTAACCCTCAAATAATGCAATTTCAAAGATGTGTGACTATATTAATATTTTAATTTATTTATTTTTTTAAAGTGACATTATTTTGTTATGAAGAGTTTATCTGGTTTTAAGGTTGGGGAGAAAGTGTTATCTCTTATGCAGAGACTTGCTGAATAGCCACATAATCTTACATGTCTGCTTTCATTTTTCCTTCCAATACTCTGATTGCTCCTTTCTGGGTCATGTCAGAAACTAATCTTGTGAGTTCCTTGGGTTACAAAGATTTGTACGAAGAGGTGGATTAGCACATTTTTGGGTGCCATTAAAAAAATTGTTTCCATCCTTATAAACCTTTCTAAAAAATCCAGATGTTTTCAACAACTACAAATCATGCCAGCAGAGGTCAGTTTAGTACCAATGGAAACTGAAACTACAGTACTGTACACTTGAGGAGCTAGAACAATTGTGAAGCTTGTATAATCAGGCTGCAAATAAACTGTGTATATAACTTAGTAGACAGACACTAAAACTATCTCCGTCATTCCTACTGGATTTTGGGTTTGAGTCCTTTTCTTAAACAAAGAAATAACTTTTTCTGGAGTTTTGCTGATTTCCCACAATATTTTCAGTATTTTGTCCTTGAAGTGTATGTGAATGGGGTCTATGGCACTTTGCAAAAACAAGATGCATATTCAGTATAAAAAGCATAGGAACAGTAGGATAGAAGAAAGACTAACTTCTGTGATGACTGACGTTTAAACTGATGTAGATACATGAAAGTCTTCACATCAAGTTCTTCAAAGGTAGGAGAACTGGTGTATATATAGAGGCCACCTACCAACTGAAGTTTCATATCCCGCCCACCTTCCTTGCTTCCATAAAGAAATCTACATTAACTTTGTTAGTGTGTGCTTTTGCCTCTCATGTTTGCCTGAGATCACGAGTGGCCATAGTCATTCATTAAGGTAAGCATGTCTAACATACAAAATCAGAAGGCAGTAGGAGGATGAAATAGGGAAAAACAGTGAATAGGTGTCTGATGAGATAAGGAGAGTCCCTGTTAGCTATATGTTTTTCATGCAGTTGCTTTTTCTGCAAGTAACTAGCGTTGTCTTCTGTTTGCACTCCTTGCCCCTTTGATGCGTGCTGCACATAAGCTACCTACGTGCACCCATTTTTAGATTCTTGCATTCTAGGGAAAAGTAAATGAAAGCATATACTTTTAGAAAGGTTTAACTTTCTTGTTAGTTCAATAGTGAGACCTGTTGAGATTCTTAGTTTACATTTGATCACTTTCACAAGTAGTACATGGATGGCTCTTTCCCCTGTGAATTTTAAAAACCTTGAGTGGATATTAAGAGTCATGTGAGACATTTGAGCTCAGCAGACTTACCAAACTTGTTCTATGTTGGTTGATACTGTTAACTAATATTAACAGTAAGAATGTTTAAATGATGATATTTACAGAAGTATTTTGAAAAGCATTTTTTCTGTTTTTTTTTGTTCTGTTCTGATTCCTAGTCACCATAGTTCAAATTATGTCCAATGCTAGCTTTAATAATATCATTGATGCGATGTAGTGATGTAACTGAGGCTAGGGTTACAGTGAGCTGTGTTTTAATGAAAGTATAGGAGGAAACATAATATTGAGAACATTAAAAAAATTGCTTTTTTGATTCAAACTTGTTGACCAGTCAAGACTGAAATAACATCATATGTTTCAAGATTGGAATAACGTCATGTTATTGGAAAGTTTTATGACTGTATTTGCAGCAAATATAATGGCTTTGAATTTGCCTTGATTTTTTTTTTCCTTTTTGAAAATCTCCTTTTCCTTGGAAGCTGTATCTTCCTCCTGCTTTTCTCTGTACATCTATTTCCACTCTATCACATTCTGCAGTAACTGAAGTGGATATGACTTTATGCATTACTAAAATATATCTAGTTAGATTGCACAGAAATTCAGGGTGAGGACCTAACTTCTGTTTCTATTTGTCATCATTTATCAGAAATTTGTCGTGATTTTGACCTTGTCTGGTATCTAAAGGTGGCGCAAGATTCCCTAAACCTTCAGACACAAATATTAGATACCTCTGTCCATGTGTACATTTCTAAAAGATATAGCAGGACTTAGGGACTTGGCCATGTTTCTATGGAAAGAGGTCATGAATTAGAATACAGCTTTATTCACTGCTACCTTTTAAATATTTTGAAGTTTTCCCATGAGAATATAATATTCCTTAAAACAATCTTGCATGAAGTTTTGTTTGAAACAAAATGAAATAAATTAATTTTGACCATTTTGAGACAAACTGTATTGCTTTTTAAAAACTACATTGTCAATTCTGTGCCTCTTGACTGACATTCCATTATAAAGTTAACTTTGGCAAGCTTATGAAAAAATGCTGGTTGAAGGATTGCTAATGCTTGCAGTACATTACAAGTGCTGAGTCCCATTTTCCTTCCTGAATTTAGAGAGTAGGTGTGTTGATAAATCTTAGTTCAAAAAGCAGCTGGGAGCTGCTGCTCCTCTCCCTTGTCCTTTTTGAGCTGCCACAGTTCAAAGCTCTTTGCCTCCTTCATGTCATTCCATGTACATTCCATACTTGTCTACATTGGCACCTGTGGGCGTTTTTTCCTGGACAGACAACAAAAGAATACTTTTCTTGCCAACCTGGTTCCCCTGGGATGGATCTACAAGTCTTGGACACAGGTCCTAAATTGTTATTCTTTCTAGTCAGTAGTACCCTTGAACAAAAACTTAGAGGTGTCTTCTCTCCCTATATTTCATCAGGTCCTTCCTCCGTTATGCTCTTGCACTGTACTAAGCATACCGGGAGCCAGCCTTTCAAGGTCTGTCCTCACATGCTGTGTCTTCATCTTTGCTCAAGTCTTTGCAACAGGGTTGCTTGCTCAGAACCATTTGTGGCTCTCCATTTTATCTTCTGCAAAGGACAAGACCTTTCTTTACTTGACTGGTAGTCTCCCTTTGAATGGGTAAGGTTTATCCCATAAGGAGTGTTTAGATTTCATCTCCTTACTTAGCAGAGAGCATTGCAAGTGTCTTGAGTTCGTATGGCTTTGATTTCAGTAGTTCCACCGGCAAGTCTTCTGGACAAATGTGCTCCTTACTTAGCAGAGAGCATTGCACGTGTCTTGAGTTCGTATGGCTTTGATTTCAATAGTTCCACCGGCAAGTCTTCTGGACAAATGTCTTTTGTGCTTCTACTCATAGACCCAAAATGGGCCAGGGTCTGCCAGTGTTTGCTAGGGGGTTAGAGGAGTACTGCTATATTTTCTGCAGAGGGAAAGTGTGAAGGAACACCAAAACTGTTCCTGTTGAATTCCTGTTCCAACCCCTGGTATTACCTTCAATGCCTTGTCAAGTGGTACCTAACCTCAGGTGCCTCAAGGAGTGCTCTGTTGCAAAGGTTTTTGTTTTGCAGAACATATGTCAGGCATATAGTGTGGTGCCTGCAAGATATGGAAAATGCTTCAAGGAGAAAATATGCTGCAAAATTGGCAAAACTCTCAATGATATGGAAGTAATTTGCTATAATCAGCAAGTTTTCTGATGCAATCACTTGATAATTGCATACTTTGAGGCTAATAACATATAGTAACAAAGAGCAGGAAACCACTATGTCTGTAAGTGGAAATGTTTTAAAATGTATATAAGTCCCCAGTGCATAAAATGCCCCACAGGATGGGAGGTAGTATGTGGGAACTTCTTTTTCTATTTGTTTTGAAACCAGCACTAATAAAGTATGTGGTCTGAGAAACAATTTGCAAAGGACTCTGAAGGTCAAAGTATTCTTAGGAGTTTGGTGTTTCAGTGCAAACCTTGAAAGGGAAGTATTTCTATATGAAAGTACCTAGAATAGTGATAGTGTCCCCAGATTTCTACTTCTGGTTAAAAAGTGTTGCACCAGAAAACAGAAGATAATACTACACACATTAAAACCACAAAGGCCCCGTGTCCCCAACAAGCAGTAGGCACCCTTACATCTTTGCAACTGAAAGATGGCTTATTTCAAGTGACTGATTTCACTGTCTTCCAATGACTGAGGCAGGAGCCGGTCTGTGCTTCCGTGAATCAGAGGACCTACAAAGCAGCAGTAACGATATGTGGGTTTAGTGGCTATTAAAACTTAATTTCTCAATCTTCATCAGTTATATTTGGGCCAACAGCCAGGGAATTCATCTTAATAGGGAGTCAGAAAGCAACTAGGCAATGATCTGAGATGGGTAAGAAGATTCTCAGTACGTAGAGAATGCTTGTCTTGTTTTCATGTTGAGCTTATGCAATGTGACCTTCCCTTGGAAATGCAAGGAGGGTATATGCTGGTGAAAATATGAAATGAAATGGGCTAAAGGGAAGTTAGCAAACCAGAATGCTGAAGGTATTTGCCATTGTATTGCTTGATATTGCCAAATGGTCCTTCAGACTGCAAGAGGATAATGTACCTGAGAAACAACCCCCTGTGTAGGGGGACAGCAATGGTGTTAGCATTCAATTATGTCCATAGGCACTCCCATCAAATAGACTTCAAAGACACCTGCTGAAGGAGAGGATAACAGAGAATAAGGAGACGCTCGGGGTAGGAGGGCATCTGAAAGCAGTGAAGATAGGGGCTGACAAACAGTGGGCTTCAGGTAGGATTTTCAGTAGTTCTGCTCTATGACTGACAGAAACTATCCTGACTTTGGAATTCATCTTCTCTAAAACAAAGCAACATATATTGGCCTTCAGCATTTAGAAGTAATCTTGGTTAACTGTATTGATGCTTGACATAACTTCCAGTGAGCAGTTCACTCTTTGTTTCAGAGCAGGTATTGTCCCTGGAAGAGCCAGGAATTAAATGAGGTCCTGGGATTTTCAGCTATGATCTGAGTTGGAGAAGTTTATACTTTCATTAAGGGTCAAGCCAAAAGTGGGCAAAAATAGTTACTCAGGAAGATTGTCTAATGGCTGGAGACCTTTAACACACAATTTTAACACTGTTTAAGATCCTTTTGGACCTAATGGTTCAAGCAGCTGTGTGTTTTGGCCCTTGATGTGCAGAATTGGATCTATCTGTCTGTATTGTCTGTAGTACAGTTCTTTATTATGAATTCTGATGCTCTTTAAGCAATCTTAGTAAAATATATGAAAGGCAAATGTTTAGACTTGCTTTTCCTCTGTCTTTTAAGATGATGGTGACACTAATCCTTTAAATTTAGCCTTTTTATAATTAAATAAAAATGTACTATCCAGACATTCTACATGCCAGCCCACATCCTTCAGAAGCGTAGCTTGAAGTGAGACAGAAGTGATAGTATCCCAAACTATCTTGTGTAGCAGCTACAAAAGAGATGCTGACAGACTCTACAAAGTTTGGGGTAAATTCCTTATTAAAAGAAGAAGCCCTTATAGAAATCTGTACATGTGATGTGTTCTGCTTGGCTTTAGTTTCTCATTTTGCCCTTAATGTTGTTAATTAATTTTATAATAATTTTATTTCTAGAGCAAGAACAAAGTGTGCTTATTTTTTTCTGTGTATGTAAAAGATGCGTGATGGTGAAAAGGTATTATGGAAGATGAAATTTCTGTGTGATGGAGGAATATTCTAAATTGCATTAGTGGAGGTCTTCAGAAGGAAATCAGTAAGACACTGCTTTGTTACTAGCAGTAATTTGTATGACCTTGTGTTTTTCAACATTTACCCGTATTTTGTACCAAACTAAACAAAGCAAAGCCAAATCTGTCTTAGGGCAGTGTCACTACATTGATTATATATAGAATCATAGTATGATTAGGATTGGAAGGGACCTTATAGGTCACCTAGTTCCAACCCACCTGCCATGGGCAGGGACACCCTTCAGTACACCAGGTTGCTCAAAGCCCTGTCCGACCCAGCCTTGAACACTTCCAGGGATGGGGCAGCCACAGCTTCTCTGGGCAACCTCTTCCACTGCCTCACCACTATATAAATTAATTTCCAGTACTGGATTAAATTCACAGGAGAAATCAACTAGTTTGGTCCACAGTTTACCCAGCTATACAAACAAATGTGTAAGGAGAGAAGAGATACAAACTAGTAATTTGCTGGCTTGCTGGTGTGAATACGGCTTGCTGGCGTCAAATGGGAGCCAGCTTTCTCAAAGGGGAAAAAGAGTCTTTCTCCAGGAGCTGGCGGGGCTCATTGACAGGGCTTTAAACTAGATACGAAGGGGGAAGGGGATCCTATTGGGCTGGCTGGTGACAGGCTAGGCAATGATAAGTAATGGTTACAAGGACTGGGGACTGGAATGGGCCCTTGACCCGTTGCCCAGCAGCGAGCCAGGGGCACTGCAGCAACGTTGGAACCTGGCGGAGGTGTGCTGGTGGCTCCTGAAATAGTAGGAGCCAACAAGGAAAAGCCCAAGAAGCACCTTAAGGGAAATGAGGGGTGTTCCGCTATGAAGGGGATGAGGCTGACAGTGCAGATGAAATGCCTCTATACAAATGCACGCAGCATGGGAAACAAGCAGGAGGAGTTGGAAGCTGTCGTGCTGCTAGAAAGCTACGACCTGGTAGCCATTACAGAGACTTGGTGAGATGAATCCCGACTGGAATGTAGGTATTGATGGCTACAGGACAGGCTGTTGGGACAGTCAAGGAAGAAGGGGCGGAGGTGTTGCTCTTTATCTCAAGAAATCATTACAGTGTGAAG
>JMFS01010320.1:0-21826 GCA_000699545.1 Podiceps cristatus
CTTGGGGTTAAACCACAACAATGCTGCATATTATTCCTGATGTTATGGTGACTAATCAAGAAGGACTCCTTTTTGCTCCTTGCTATGTGTAAAAACAACAAAATAACCATAACTTCGCCAAAGATTTTCCAACCTATAAAGTTTTTACTCACTGTCCTATTTCACAGTAGGTGACCTGCTTTCATTAAAAAAAACCGAACCAAACCAAACCATGAAACCCAAAACAAAACCACAAAGGTTTTCTATAAATGAAGGCAGAGCACAGTAAATATTTGAAAAACATCAATGCATGGAAATTAAATGCCTTGCAATTCAAATGTGGTAGCTGCTAGGAAGGTCTCAGAATTTCTGTAAGGAATTTCCAGATAGGTGGAAATTCACAACCACAGAATTGGTTGTGAAAGAACAGAAAATTTGTGTCAATATAAAAATATACAGGAGAGATCCATGATGTTATCAAATAATTTGTCAGTGAAATATTACTTACTAGTACATTATGCATGCAATGTCACAGCCAAGAGATCTAAAACATAAAGCTCTTTTACAAAAATTAAAATTTTTACCGAAGAATCCAAAGATGAAAAGTTGTCATAAATGTTTTCCCTATCTCTGCATACTTTAAGCTGCTGTTAGTGGAAGCGCCTCTGTCACAGTATCAGCAGACCAGCTATTACACAGTGACAATCCAGGCACAAAACTTCCCTGCAAAGCACTAAACTGACTGGGAACAGAGATCACGGGGTATAAATTAGGATAGTTCACTTGATTTCAGTGCTGTGTATGGGTGTCTCACACCAGCTGAGCATCCAGAGCCTGATAATAAGGATCCGAGTCTGCTCTTGCTGACTTGACTGCAAATCCAGTCTAATTCAGCGGGTTTAAATCTAGATTAGCTCTGTGTAAAATGAGATCCAAATTGGCTACGGCTGAAGGATTTTCTTCATGTTCCCGTTGAGTTTGATTTGCCCACAATGCCTGTGTTTCTTAAGATATTAATGGAAATGAAAAGAACAGATTCTTGCTGTTCTTAACTGCAACTGCTAATGATAACCGCTGTGTAGAGATGTGCCAGGACTGAGGGATAAAGTTTCTGTGATGTAACGTGACGGTTATTTTTAATCTACTTAATATTTGTGGTTTATTCCTGTTGCTACAGGCCAGGGTCTAGGATGCTCAAGTTTTGCTTTGTACTGCATTTCCTTAGTAAGAACCTCCTTCTCCAGGATACAAGTTAATTAGTTCACCTGGATCACACTTATTATCCTCGAAAGGCGCAACACTGAATGGAAACTCATCTGAAAGCCGACGTTGTGACTATCATTGCATTGAGGATGCTATTTATACAGAGGATCATCTGTCCATACATTTCTCTTTCCGTCCATATGCTGGCTTTTTCTTAGGCAGAGAAATTTTCCTCAGAGCAACCCAAGTATGTGCTGCTCAGTGGTGGTCAAAACGCAAAAAGGGCTTGACTTGCTGTAGTAAAGTTGAAAGGAATTGGTGATGCTTAGTCAAAAAAAGGAATTTTAAGTCAAAATCTTGGCTATTTTTTTCCTTGAAGTAGAACCTATAGTCTGTAGCTATTAGTTTCCCTATCCGATCCTACAGAGGAGGTTGAGAGAGTTTTAAACCACCAAGGGTTTGTTTAATTTGTTTCTCTGTGGCCATCTTTCACCTGAGCCCAGTGAACTCTGTGGATAGGTTTAGCATAAGAGCATGAGTGCTTGGCTGTGAAAGAAATGGAAAAGGCAGAAGGATGAGGTCAAAGAGAAGAACATCACGGTGAGGACAGAGGAATATAGACACCACAGCAAACAGGTGGAATTTGCTTTGGCGGTGCCCACAAATGAACAAAATGTTTGACTGAAAAGCCTTGATTCTTGTTGCTTTTGCTGCTAGCTACCAGGAGGACCTCATGCAAATTGTGCCTCAGTTTCCTCATCTAATAATTGAAGGTAATAATAACTTTTAAAAAAATTGTTTATTTATTTATTTTTAAATAAAGGGACTTTTAAGGCCGCAGGTGTAAATCATTATTACTATTCCCATTAGTCAACCACGACAGGACTTTGCTTCAGCCCCAGACATGGAGCATGTCCGTAGGCACAAAGCAAGACAACCCCGAGACACTTGCCCTGGTTCTTAGAGAGCTTGCTTGGATCCTGGACCTGGATGAGCTGCATTCTGACCAAATTATTTTTTTCAACTGAAGAGCAGGAAATATTTTTCCAGGTAGAATATAATGCTAACAGCGTGATGTTGTTGGTAGTACCTGAATACGCTCCAGTAGATCTGCGGCTTCGTACCGTATACAGAGACTTCCATGGGAGTCAGATCAGAATTAGTCTGAGTGTGACACTTTATTCCCTTCTTCGCCTTCACTCACTCAGCAGCTTTCTTCTGTTTAGACTTAAAGGCTTTGACAGCAAATGTTTCTCACTTGAGCTAATGAAATCATAGAATCATAAAATCATTTAGGCTGGAAAAGACCCTTAAAATCATCGAGTCCAAATACTTAGATTTGTCTTGGAATTTTAGCTGCAAATACTGGTTGCTCATATTAGTAATTATTATGATTTTCATTTACCCATCTCTCTGTTATTGTTATCACGGATTTTGGGGTGATTTCTTTTATCTCCTGAGAAGCTTTTTCATAATCACCATTCATTTAACCAAGCCTTCTTGCAAGAAAATGAAAGTATAGATAAGTGAGAAGGTATTTTATAAGTAGAGTTGTTATAATTCTTTAATAATTTAATGGGAAACTTCTGGTTCCCACTGAGGGGGTTGGATCAGAGTCTTAAACATGACCTTTCTCTGCATTTAATTTTGCCTTCTTTCCATTGCCCCCACACTAATCCTGGTGGTTGATCCTTCCTTTTGTCATGCTGCCATAGGTTTATGGAATCATCAGACATGCCCAAAATATTTCTTTCTCCCACCTTCCAATAATCTTAAACATTGATAGGATTTCACACAAGCTTTTCCAAGAGATGTCTTCAAATGGTGCTGGATTTCAGACACGCTGTGAAGGCTTTTTCCTGCCTTTCAGGGTGGAACATGCTCAATCCATCCTATTTTTTATGATGTGCTGTTGTCCCTTTCGAATCCTGATGAAGGATCTCAATGCAAGGCACAGCTCCCCTGAATGAGCCTGTTGTCTGTGGGGGAGAGACAATGGGCCTTATTTAATGAGATTAGTTACAATAGGAAAAACAGCTAAAAGAAAAGAAAAAAAAAAAGAGGCAGTTATAGCAATTGGAGTGACTGTTAAACCATTCTTTTATGCAAGTTTGGCACCAACCATACCTTTTCCTGGACACTTGCCAACATCCTTCACAGTTTAGACTCAGTCGTTGATTTTTTTGTTACAATTTCCGCTCAGCTTTACAGTTGCATGGCCTATGGTGTAATTCATTTCCGCTGTGAAAATGCTCCAGTATATTAACACTTCTGCCTGCTTGTAACTTGATCAAAGACAACATATCTGCTTTAATTTACTCTTAAGGGTGATTTTTTTTTTTTTTTTTAAGTGATATAGATTTAGTTCAAGCTATACCCCCATTGAAAATGGGGACTTTGTTTTCAGCAGCCAAGAAACAGCGATTCCGCTTACGGAACACATTCAGATATGGGAAAACAACCCCAAATGCAACTGTCGCATATCACAAAAATAGCCCGGTGCTCTCTTCAAGGACATAAGCACCTTTCAGAAGGTGCATCTAAGCATCTGTCTACATTACTGCTTGGATGGGTAAAGCAATATTTATACATGACATGGCCTGGGGATTGGCATGGGAGTGGTTGCAGCTAACCTGTTTCCTTTTCCTCACTTTTCTTGCAGAAGAGATGCTACAACTTTTAGGGCACTATGAGAAACCCAGTAGTCAAGTGCCTCCTCTTTGAAATCAGACATGGGCAGACTCAAAATCATGAATGAGAATTGCTGGGTTCACTTTGCGTTTGAGGGTGGCTGATACTAAATTCAGATAATAAAAGAAAAGGAACAAATAACCTTCAAAGAAAATTCTGAATTTTAGCAGTTCAAGAATGAAGATTGTTTGCATATGTCTAGTCACTAAAATAGAGTTTATAATATGACAACATGTTGTAGTTTGGTTTCCATACAACATAACCTGATTGTTTCACAAGCTGTCTAATCATCTAAGGTGTAAAACTTAGAAACAGCAAGAAAACCTGACTTATATTGTTCCATCTTATCATTTGTTGATGAACTTTGAAGTCTCTTCTTCCTTCTTCCTATCTGTACTCTGCCAGCATAAATACATGAAGAGGATGCAAACCTCAGCTCACATTGACAGAGGTAGCTAAGAGCTAGACCTGGCTGTTACTCTCTACTACCACATTCAAAGTGCCCTACTAAGCTACTCAAGAGGCTTTCCCCTGTCTCCATAGACTACAGGCTGCCAGACCTAGGCTGGCCGGCTTTGAGACCAAGTAGCTATGAAACGTAGACAATGATCTACAGTCTTCTAGGAGACGTGATGGGCTGAATCATGCTGAGTTCAGACTAAACCAATGGATAATTGCCCTGTCATCTTACTAAGCAGTTTCCAAAAACCCATAGGTTGGCCAAATCTGGGAAGGTTTTCGCCTGAACAACATCCCTGACCTTCTTTTAGGTGATTCCTCAAGCAGAACTAATGGCATCTTGATGATTCTTTCAGTTTGGTTCTTTGAAGTAGTAAGATCTTTTGATAGAAACATTTCAAAAGACACATCCCCCCCAAAAAAAAAATTAGAACCCACTATGCCTCAAAAAAACCAAAACCAAAACAAAGAAAACCTCAAATGGCTGGATATAAACTCTTGATAAAGAATTTTTCCAGCCAAATGGCTTAACTTTGGCAAAATTATAAACAAATAATAGCAGATTTTTTTATTAGGAGGCAATCTGACATGATTCCCAGCTATGCTTATCCTGAAAAGTAAAAATTAATTCTCTGACTCTTATTCACTCACATTAAGCAGGGCCTCACTTTCAAGTGTTGATATGAGTTAAGTGGAAGTGAATAGTCAGAATTAGGTTTTACTCTACATAGGTTATCTTAAGCTAAGTCCTTTGGTCAATTAAGTTCTGTTATGGATCATGGTATGTTGTTTTGTTCTTGCTTTTTTGGGTGACATCAAATTGTGTGATCACTCTTTAACTTGTTGAGACCACAGTTTAAACTCATGTATAAAGGCAAAATTCAGCTATGTTATAACCATGAGAATGAATTCATTCTACAAAGAAAATGGCAATGTGAAGAATAACTCACAAAATTGAAAGCCTTGAAATTGTCTGTAATCCAGCTATGATAACTACTATCTGTGTTAAATAGGCTGCAACTGATCCTCCAAGTCATATTGCTTTTAAAATGTTTGACAGTAACTTTTAACGGATATATTAAAACATGATATTTTCATTGACATTCATCACTATTATAGTATCTAAGTTCAAGAGAGGAGTGAACCGTCAAGAACCCTAGCTAGTTACTAAACAAATAGAAAGTCACAATGCCTATTAGGTATTCTCAGTATAAATTGCAACTACCTCTGTTCATTGATTTTATACAAAATTAATTTTTGGAAGTCCCTCATGATCCATGGGACAATTCCTTATCCCTCTCCTGAATGCAGATACAGTAATAATGCCTGAGTAAGTGTTAGGTGCCATGGTAGACAGTCTAAATAAAATATTATGTTCTTAAATCGCTGAAACTCTTCTAAAACCTCCAAATTCTAAAATGTATTCATGGTTAATGTTGTTGGCAGATCTTCTCACTTCAGTGGCCGAATGAAATTCACCTCTAATGTAGACATAGAAGTTAGCCAGAAGCCTGGGCTGGGAGCAAATTTGTAGATTGAACTTAAATCACAGTGAGTTGTATTTGCACACCGCAAACTACAGGTTGGAATGTGCTGCAGCGGGTAAAAGCAGCCTGTTACCACAGTCAGATCTGCTCTGATGGTGGCGAGTAATAGTGTGTAGTGATCGAGGGGAAAGGTAGGATGAGTGGGATATAATATCAAAGAAGGAATTGAGACTTAGGTCAAGGAGACAAAACCTACATTGCTTAAGAGTTGTGTTAAGGACTGAAATGACTTCAAGAAATAATCAAGGGGACTTCTAAGGAAAAACAATTCACAAGAGTTGGCTGTGAAGTACATATAATCAAACTCAGGACTGAAAAGGACAAATGTTTCATTTAAATGTGTGTGAAATACTATAATATATTTTGGTAGGTTTTGATATAAGATTTCTAAACCCAAAAATCTCAAAACTTCTTCGTTCAGAAAGCACACTCCTGAAATGGCCTTCAGAATTAGACTCACCAGGCTCCTCCATTAAAGATCAGTCACAGAGGCATCAACAGTTAATGTAGTATGTCTGGTGTACATGAATAAACAGTCCATACTATTGTTATTCATTAAAGCAGCGATGATGAATCTGAATTTCCTATTGAGAATGGTTCTTCATCCTTGTTAAGCCAAATCATACATGGAAATCTTTGGAAGAGGGCTAGGTGTTCCATGACAGACCAAAACCAGACATGGCTGAGTCCTATAGACAGTTGAATTCCATAGCATAAGACTTATTCCGATCTTGTCTAGTGTATTAGTAAAGTTGTAGTCTTGGAGAACTAGTAGGTGTCACCCACAAACTGCTCATCTGCAAGACAACTGGATGGCTGCAAAGCAGGTGGGACATGGCATGTACATAAAACTTACCTGTATTTCTCTGCAGTCACAGTGTAAATATGAAAAAGGGGACTTAATATGATAGTGCCATAAGAACATTAGTTCTCCAGAGTAAACTTGTTCCATTGCATTGCTATATTTATTTTGTATTTCCCTTTCTGGTTTTATTGCAATTTTTTTGTTGGAAGCTTTAGAAAGCACCCATCAAAGCGGAGTTTGCATTACAGAAAGACCCGCTCTTGTCGTTGATGCAAATAAAGAACTTGCGCACACAAGGTAGAAGGTTTAATCAGTGCATCCTCATGAGAAATGTACATTTCTCAGCTTGTCCCTGAAATCTCACTTAGCTCCAGCGGTGGCAATTTTGGTTTGCTTCAGGGAGATGGGGAGACAGTTATTTTTCCCACTGCTGTTAAGAACCTGCCTGCGGTCAGGCAAAAGGGAAGAGCACGAATTTATGCTTCCGGTTTGTTTCAACAGAAATAATGAAACTGTCAACAAGTAGTGAAAATGGAGGAATTCTGAGCAGGGCTGTTTGTTCTCATCAAACCTCTCTTTATTCCATCGGTAAAGGAAGAACTGACAGAAAAGAAGGCAGTAAGAAACACTTTGAGAAGTTGTGAAGGTATATGAGTGAATGCCAATATATACTGAAATTAGAAATCAAACCTGTGACTACATCAAAAAAATATATCAAGTTTGACTTGTGGTGCCTATTTTCCTCTATCTTATATTTGCCAATTACATTGATATATTTTCACTTACCTTCTGTTAATAATTATAACTTAAATAGTTATTTCCATAATTTTATTGAGGCTCTAGCATAGTTCTGATCTTTCATTTATAATTTTTATATAGAAATACAGAAAGCTATGTCTTCATTCTTTTCGCACATGTGTCTAAAATTGATTGTGAACCTCTGTGAATATTTTGCCTACCTCTTTTTTAATTTTTTTTTCATACTTTTGGGTACAAGGTACCTAAACCAGGTTTCAGTTTGGTTATTGGGCCCTATCTTATTTTCCTAATATTTAAAATTTGGGGGTTCACTGTCTCTAAAGTCACTCAGTTCCTTAAGTCAGTTACTGTCTTTTTCTAATTGTCAGTCTGCAGTAATTTTCCATTTTCCATTTCTTAAATACTTATTTTAACACCTCAGCACATATTTTACTGCATGTTCATTTGGTCACTCTGATTTTAGTAGAAGTAATGGAAGATCTAAAAGCCACACACCTGCGTAAACATACACAAGATTGCTCTCTACACAAGATTTCTTAAACTCCAATAATTATCTGAATTAGGTGATGAGCTTTCCAGCTGTGATTTGTTTTCAGACTGGACCTCCTTAACATATTTTTAATGAGTTCTGAACAAATTCCTTCTCATTTCATATCTAGATATTAAGAGAAATCTGAGAGTTTTTTTTCTTGTAATGTTGAATTACTGGAGGGAAAGCTGAGAACTACTGAAAAAGCATGCACCTTTCTGAACAGCCCCCAGTTTTGATATAAAGACTTTTCAGGGGCTAAAGTCAGGAAGAATGAGTATCTTTTCAATGGGATATGAGTAAAACCCTGAGTGTTTTTTGTTTTTTGTTTTTTTTTTTCCCCCAGAGCTGAAACCTCACGTTTTAATTCCAAAACCCTACTCTTCGGCTTTGCCTATACAATTAATTGCTTAGATTCTTTTTGCTAAGAAAGTCTCATGTTTTCTGGGTTGCTTGAAAAAGAACACATTTTCACATTTATTTCTTCAGAGGCCGCAAAATAAAACAAGAGAAGATATTGTAGAAAAAAATACCCAACAACCCAAATTAAACCAGAATCTTTACATTGTGGAGTTAGACATTGCACAGCTGTGCACTTTTGTCCAGTGTAGCTGTCTGAGTTTTAAAGAGCTAAAATGCTGAATGTTCCATTTTAATTTTGAAGCTAAGGCAGGACAGTGTCAGTCATGTCCGCTGCCAGTGCTGTGAGTCTGTGCCTGAAAACCCATTATGGAAATCAGTCCCAATAAATTATTTGCTTTGACTTTTCCCATCTCATGCAAAGTAACTGTTCATTGTCCAACTAATAAAAGAGAGAGATTTAGAAAGCCCTTAATAACCAGTAATTAGCTTTCTATTTCCTGTTATAAAAATTGAACACACTAAAGAACTGAGTCATTTGTATCATTTTCAAGGAAGGAATTGTCATTTCTGTCGTGGATCCTCCCACAAAGTTGTGCTTAATTTTAGCATCCAGATTCTAACTGATGGCCAGGATTGTCATCATCATGGAAATGAAGAGGATGTGGGAAAAGGGAGAAGGAAACAAAAATGCTTCAAGTTTTGTTTGGAATTATGAGTTCCACACAGAGGGAAAAAAAAAAAAAAAAAGAAAGAAAGAAAGAAAGAAAGAAAGAAAGAAAGAAAGAAAGAAGAAAAGTTTAAGTAAAATGTGGAAGCAAGATAATTCCTTCAAGAAGCAGGCAAGTAAATCATTAATAATAACGACAAGGGAGTGTTCACTGTTGTACAGCAATGTAGCTTAGTGGCTCTGTGCTGTGTGGAGAGAGAGACTAATGTTGAAAAAACCACAAAACCGTTCTAATATTTCCTTCCTCCATAGTAGAAACCATCTGAAATTAATGAGTCTTATTAATGTAAATTGCACCACACTGTCAGACATAAATATCCCAGTACCAAAGGGGCCCATTACCATTAACATCAGAAATGATCAACAAATAAAACTGTTAATGCCACAATATTTACTGGACAAATTGACTACACTCCAAGATAGGCTTATGATCGTGTCTTGCTGTTCGATTTCATTTCCCTGCAAGATGCACTAATGCATGTTGTTATGTGCAGCTGTGGCCGCTTTCCATAAAAAATATCGTTTTTCTATTGGGAGGTATAGAGCTCAACTTAATCACTGTTATTTTCTCCCCCTTATGAAAATTTAGCATTTTGGTTTCTTCAAAACTGATGTAGGAAACTCTTAGATTTTTATTAGAAAGGACAGAAACAAGCTTGAAGATTGGTTCTCAAGAGAAAAACAAAACAAAACACCAGACTAATGATTTAAGTCAATCACAAACAGATGTTCTCCTAGAGAGCTAATAAATTTTTTTCTGATTTTTTTTTTCCATCAGAAATGCAAAACAGAGCAGCCTTTGAGTAAAATATCAGTTTTCTGCTGACATTTTCTCAAACTTTGAATTTTTATAAGACACCAGATTTGCAATAAGAAAGGTCCAGTTTATCACCAGTAAAAATCACAGAAATAATTTTTTCAAATATGATATGAACAAAGATGAAAAAGCTCATACAAATATGTTCCAAATTCTATGAAAATAATAAAGGCATCAACTTTAAATTTTAAAAATTTTGCATAACCTTTTCTCTGGTTTTCAAACAGCTGAATTCAAATATATAGAATTTACTTCAAAAGTTCAAGATATAGTTCTATCTAACATGAATGTCATGTGGGAGTAGGAGCTGTTTCTCTCTTCAATGTGTATACAGCACTTTGTTCTGGGGAGTCCCGGTTTATGTCTGTTGTGGTTTTACCCCAGCTGGTAACTAAGCTCCACACAGCCGCTTGCTCACTCCCTCCCAGTGGGATGGGGGAGAGAATTGGAAGAGTAAAAGTGAGAAAAGTTGTGGGTTGAGATAAAAATAGTTTAACAGGTAAAGCAAAAGCCATGTGCACAAGCACAGCAAAACAAGGAATTCATTCCACGGGCAGACAGGTGCTCAGCCACCTACAGAAAGCAGGTTCCATCACACGTAATGGTGACTTGCGAAGACAAATACCATCAGTCCAAAAGTCCCTCTTCTTTCTTGTTCCCCCAGCTTTACACACCGAGCATGACGCCATATGGTGTGGAACATCCCTTGGGTCAGTCGGGGTCAGCCGTCCCAGTTGTGTCCCCCTCATCTCCTTGTGCCCCCCCAGCCTCCTCGCTGGTGGGGTGGGGTGAGGAGCAGAAAAGGCCTTGGCTCTGTGTCAGCCCCGCTCAGCAGCGACGAAACCATCCCTGTGTTACTGAGGCTGTTTCCAGCAGAAATCCAAAACACAGCCCCATAGCAGCTGCTATGAAGAAAATTAACTCTACCCCAGCCAAAACCATCGCAATGTACGAAGATATTAAGCTCTCCGACTGTAAATATGTTAGTGGAGTTCACAGAAGTAACACCGTAATCTGTGTAGGCTGTTAAGGAGGTGATATGGTAGAAACTAAAGAATGAAGAGAAAAAAATAATTTGTGCATTCTAGTTAATCCTTACCAGTGGGTTTATTTTGAGGGTGATTCCTGTTCAAACACTGCAGTTTTCTGATGCTTCCTAAAATAGGATCACTCAGTATAAAACAAGGCAAATTGTGTTTGTTCCACTTTACTGCTAAATTTAAGTAGTTTTCCATATGAGTTCTTGACTGACTTGCATCAAAGTTTTCTGCTTAACTATGACTCGGCACTGGACAGGGAAACCAAGACTGGATTCCCCTACAAGGCAGAGTTTATTGCACCCAAAGAATTTGGTAAGGAGCACCAATCTACCAAAGTGTGGCTTTAGATACCTAATTCCCATTGACTTTCATGGGGCTTTGGATGTTGTACCCTTGTTTTGCACACTTTATCTGTGGATATGAGTTGCTTCTTAATTTGCTCATTGAAATGCCAGACATATATTCTAAGCAAGTAATCTGGGCTCCCTTAATAGGTGGTAGAGGAGGATGTGCACCTCCAGAAGGCAATTTGTCCCATCTGAAGAAATACAGTTAAGAGGTATGGGGTGAATTTTCCTCTGAAGATAGCTGTCTCTCTCCTTTCACTGTAGCAGCTGTTGAGTTACTGCTACCTGCTTAAATTTTAGATTAAGTGAAATTAATCCTAAATGTAATATCAATATTGCAGCATCACTGTGAGCCCTAAATTTTTGACCTAATTTTAAGAAAAAAATCTAGCCAAAAGAATCCCAAGTTCCGCTCCTGTACAGCAGCCAAGCAGAAAGCCCATGTTTTTCCAGTCTTCATGTCAATACATACTTTTTGTGTTCATTACACATTCAAGAACCTTTATTTTCAAGAAGAGATATCTGAGTAAAGGGCAAGTAGATACCATGGAGGTACGCTGGACCTTCTTCAGCCTCTCAGACCGCTTATTTAATCTGAGCCAGGGACAATTCTGGCACTTGGACTACCTGACACAGCAGTGCTTTTATCCATACAGCCATTCCTTATCATCCTCAAATCCAAACTACCTGATGGGGAGTGCTCCAATGCTGTTACCCAAATCATTCATGTGAGTTTTCTATTCAAAATATAGTTAGGCACAATCCAGTGGCTATGCTAACAATTTAATGGTAGGAACTACATTGTGCCACTGTCCTGATGTTCAGGCCTCATTGACCTGAGGTTTACTAGTTCGAAGACAACCGCAGAGTCTAAAGCAACATCAAACAACTCGTCTGTAGCAGCAGAATCAAGAAAGCCTTGACACAGTTATTAACACAGTGATCCACAGCCGGAGGTGAAAGGATTGCTTGGCAGGGCATTCCCAGTGCAACAGCGTGTTCCCAGGCATCATCCTATCCACGTTTGGTTGCACACTACAAATATTGCCTTTTCCAGCCTATGGGCTTCACTGAAATTCATGCTAATAATAATCCTAGTATTTTTCTGGTGTTTTATCTGCTCTTTTTAAACAATTTAGTCACCCACTTGTGTGCCTGCTGTATGGTGTAATTACTGAAGGTCACAGCAAAAGCCTAAAGGAGAAGCAGCAGCAAACTCAACTGGTGGGGCCCCCAATTGACATCAGTTGACCTACTTTTCTTCAAGTCAATGAAGCCAACAACAGCTGAGGGTTTAGCTTATTTTTGCTAATTATTTCTGCGTTAATCACAACTCTAGCCTTTTTTTAGGGACCACCACAGCTGGGAGCTGCACAAGAAATAATACACTCCGGAAACAATGATTGTAATAAGGTAGATGGTACC
The DNA here is from genome assembly GCA_000699545.1 of Podiceps cristatus. Taxonomy (NCBI): domain Eukaryota; kingdom Metazoa; phylum Chordata; class Aves; order Podicipediformes; family Podicipedidae; genus Podiceps; species Podiceps cristatus. Next base: position 12,692 of record JMFS01010320.1, read on the forward strand.
TGCTCTGCTGGTTTATAAGACTTTATAGTGACACTGCAATAACTCAATTTGGCAGGGCTGGGAAGTAGGCAGGCATGAAATCCTGCCCGCTGTCCTGAATTTAGCCAGCATGGTAAAAGTACTGTCTTTCTCCAGATCATTCAGCCAGTCAGTCTTGGTAAACGTGAAAGAGTATCAGTACACAGGGCAGAAAATTCAGGTATGAAATGTCATGACAACAGAGGCCATTGAGGCCAAAACCATAAATGCTTTCAAAAACCAGCTAGAAAAACAGGAAAGAAAAGTTAATTCGGACTTACAAATAATAAAGACGCGGGTTGAACTTCTGACTTGTAAAGTCTTTAGGACTTACATTCCTGGAAGATGGGAAGATATACTCAGGAAATAAATAGAATTTAAGCTTTTTCCTCTTTTGTGATCTTCAGCTGAGCATCCACTGCAGGTCACTCCCCAAATGAGCCTTCCGTCAATGGACGTTAAGCTGTAATTCAATTGTGAGAATTCTTAGTAAAGCACTTTTTACCCTTAACGTTAAGAATGTTGTCTTTGCTTCCTGGCTGTCTTCCATATCTTCAGTTGGACAAGGTCTTTCTGACTTTGTCTTTTTGTTTTCTTTTTTGCTTCCTTTCCCCCCCTTCCCCCCCAAAAAAAAAAAAAAAAAAAAAAAATAACCATATTCCCCTCATCTTTACTTTTGTTAGTCTCTGTTTTCTAGTAAGAAACTAGATATGGAATGACATGTATATGCGCATATATATGTGTATGTGTGCGTGCATACTTACATACAGACATACGTATACACTGTGCTTAATTCTTTGCAATTAAGCTTGGTGATAATTGTTTTTGTGCATTAGTCATAATCACTTTTTAAGCAGCAAAGCCTATTATTGCTGTAGTGTGCATTTCAGATGCCCTGCAGATTTGAGTAATTTTGGGTAATGCAGCTGTGTGTGGTAAAAAGATTTTACAATGCCTATAAAATTTTGCCTCATGACATGTTCAGCAAGTGAATCTGTGGCACCGTGTAGCAGTTTCAGTACTTTTATTAAATACTGGATGCCATCACATTATGCAGGGTTTAAACAAGACCTATCCTTAGAGACAGAGGTTTGAAGGTCTGGAGTCCGGGGTGAGAGCTCACAAGGAGAAAATGGTTTCTGCCTGGCTAATCCAGTCTGTTCGCTTTAACTTTTTCCTAGGCTTTGGATGTGGGAAGTTGGCTCATCTTCCCTCAAATGCATTTTTGTTGCTGAATACAAAATGTTAAATGTTGCACAAATACCAGAATGTTACGCAATCAACCACTGGAAAGGATATTTGCAAAAATGTTTCAATTATCATATAAAAACACATCACTGCAAAACTGGAGGAGAGAGACCTGTTCCAGTGGAGCTTAGGGTTTCACTTTCTGTCATGAGGCAGGGTTAAAGCATTCAAATGTCTTTCTTCTCACCCCATTTAGGTGTCTAAATGTTATTTGCCTGAGTCTCAGCTGGGCACTCAAGGGAGCTTTCACAGTCAATAAAAAGAAATCCTTTGAGAGAGTGACTCGTCTCTTCCTAACATAGGTCTCTACAGTGAGACAGGTAAAGAGCTCTCAGGAGGTACTAGTTTCTGTCTACTGGTACAAAAAATGTCAAGCCTGAAAACACTAGATGTAGGCATCCAATATTTAGCTGTCTAACATGAAAAGGAGACAAAATCCACAATTTTCCATCCTAATCTGAGTCAGCTGGACCAAGCAATAAAGGCAGCTATGTCACAGCTCTTCTTATCTGTCGCATTTCTATTTCCCCCAAAGAGGTCTTTTAAGTAGGCTGGAAAACTGGCCAATATTCGGTTTCTTCACATGCTGTTCCTGCAGAAGCCTAAGGGGGTAAGGGGCACCAGCAACTGCTTTTGTAGCTGTATTCAGAGCCATCGTTTAATACACTTTTAGCATGTGGGGTTTGGGTTTGTTTGGGTTTTTTTGTTTGGGGTTTTATTTTTGTTTGTTTGTTTGTTTGTTTGTTTGTTTTTTCAGTTTTCATCCAGGGCTTCAGTTACAGGGTTATACAGCTTCTAGATCAATGCTGAGTAACGTCTCACCAACTCAAGGACTGAACTGGGAGATTTTGCTTCTGTCTGCAATAAAGCAATATAAGCCTTCCCTCATTCAGCTAATCACAAGAAAAACACTACTCACATCCTGATCTTTTGTGCAAAAACCCTAGAGGCAAATGCTGTTGTTTCTGTTGCTAAAATACCTGTTGGCTAAAACAACAAATGAAAATCATGATCTACCCATGCAATATCTCTAAGGAAAAGGACGAGCTAAATTACCTGGGCACATGGCTCAGTGTCATTTTCTCCGTCACTTTGAATTGCCATGATGCAAACCATCATGGTTTGCTGTGAGCACACGCAAGCTGTGAGCGTGCATCATTTTTATACAAGCAAAGCAACTTTCCTTCTGTTCCCTCACTATTTGCAACTCATTGCCAAGACAAGTGCATGATATAAAGGCAGGAATTGCAATAGCAAGAATTTCAAGTTATTTAGAAGCGACTAAGATGAGATGAGCGCATGGTCCTTGTTAAATCTCTTATCCCTTGGTGAAGACAAGAGATGGCTAACACAAGCATGCTGTGATCATATCAGATGTCACGAGGACTGTGCCTTTTAGAGATCATTCAACATTATGTCCTAAATAAACCCACAGGCACAATTATTGAAAAGAAATGTGCTGCAATCACACTTAATTAGTTTCAGTTAAGCCAGTATAGAAATATCTCCAATGAACTTTAACCTTCACAGGCTACTTCCACATACTTCTTCTTCAGATCACGTTCCCTTTGAATGTCTCTCTCCACCTCTCACCCCCAACCAGAAGGACTCTTTTCTGAAAAGCCATTCTTCCGTTGGATTTCTGCAAGCACTTGGGAGGACATTGCTCACAGTATCAGAAAAACTCCTTCTTCAAATTTCCTTCTTTCCCGAGAGTTCATAATGTCTTGCTGGCTTCTGCAAAAGAGTGAAAAATGACCCAACACCTCTCCCTCCCAAATTAAGATCAATTTTCCCTAAAATAACCAATTTTCAAAAGAGTTAATGTTAATCTTGACATTAATCTTAATGTTAATCTTGACATTAGTTTTCATGAAACATTTGAGAAAAAGCAGGCAAGTTTCCACTGGAAAACTCTTTGGTTTCTTGCCACTCGATTTGGCTATCCTCGGTCTTTTTCTCCTCAGTAACATACATGGCAGGTGTAGAGGAATCTCCCTAAACAGTCTAACTCTGTGTGCAGCATCCTACATGGAAACTTAATAAGCTCAGGAACAAGAAATCCTGGGAATAAGTCCATCTGTGTGGTGGGGTTTTTTTTGTTTGTTTCTTTGCTTGTTTTGTTTATTTCCAAAAATATCTATCACTTTTTCTTTCCTTTCTGTCTTCATAAGGTTGCTTTTTCTTTTTTAATTGACTTGCTTTCAGAACAGACAAACTAATTTCCAGCCAGCTCCAGTAACTGTTATTTGAAGAACAAGCATATCAAAATTAATCTTGTTTCTAGTTTTTAAGTATTTTATTTTAACATTGTCAAAATTATTCACTTTCATTTTGACTATTTCAGCATTGCATCACATAGATAGATAGATAAATAAATGGATAGAACATGCACACACTGTGGTTCACAAGTTGATTTAAATCAGGATACTAGACTTTTTCATCCCAGGAAAAGACTAGGCCAGATTCTTGAATAATTTCAAAATATTTGTCAGAATTTTTACAGGTGAGAAAAGCGTTAAAAATAATCTTTTCCTTGTGACTCTTTAAACTTTGATGAATCTAGCCTCTCGGATGAAAGAGATCACATTAAAAAATTCCCAATCACCACCCATTTATGCGTTACCCTAATTTAGATCCCCTGGAGTGTTATGAAAGTATAAAAATCACTGACTCCAAGCTCTGATTCTTCTTCTCTCAACACATTCTCTCCCTTTTCTGGGTCAGTGCTGTTCCTGATCTCTGAAAACGAAACAGGATTAATTGTAAGCCTAATATCCAAGTCTCATGGACTCATCCTCTCTCCATCTTATTGAACGACCCCACAGCTCCTTCCTGCCACCCTTGAAGATGGGTGACACAAAATGAGGGAAAATTCTCATTCCTGACCTCAAGTTAGGACGCCGAGGCTTGCTTTAAGGCTCCACCGGTAACCAGCCAGCAGTGCCGCTCAGCAAAGTTCGCAGACCACTGCTTTGCTGGGGAATTAAAAGAAACAACACCATGTGCAGTGCTGTCAACACCTTGGCAATATCAGCCTTTCCTCAATTACTTTTGCTTACAAATTACTCCTAATTTTGTTCTTTAAAGCTAGTTAAGAAGAAGTGCTGGTAGGATTGATGGGGAACTAACTGCATGATTAAGTAATTACATTTTTAAAGCTTGCCTTACACTACGACTAATGATTTGTCACACAGTAGCAGAAACCCAAGATAATGAATGAGAAATGTTTACATGTAGCTAGTTTCTTCCAAGTCTTTTATTATATCGTGGCTGGTGCCGTATATGCATATGATTCTCAAAGAAAGAAAATCTGTCATATAATCTTAATATTTTTAAGCAATTTGTTAGACCTTTGATCACATGTACCATTTATTATGTGATTTGCCCTATGAACAAAATTCATTTGTGTTAGAAAAGGCTGAACTGGTTTTGGATAAAATACTTTTCTATCAGAAAATGGTGGTTTCACTAAATTCTAACATGCTGTTGACACACAATGACTCAACAAAGTTACCAAGAATAATTTGAAACATTCTGTTTCGATAGTTTCAAAGTTCATAATTTTGGTTTTATTACTTCAATATGTCATTCACCTGAAAGAAGGCTTTTCAGGCTGTGCATATCTGAAGTTTTAATAAGGTTGTTTTAATTTTCCTGAAAGGAAATACTTCAATAATTCCACCTCCTAAAATACTTTTGAAGTTTTGTCTTTTTTTTTTTTTTTTCTTTTTTTTCCCTCAATAGAAGCAAAAGAAAATAAAGAGACAGTGTTTAGAAACAAATATTCCAGGTTTTTATCAGCTCTAACTATGATCTTATTTGATAGCCAGCTGAATCAATTTGATGAAGTATTTACCGTTATTTACAACGTGGGAACATTTGGAGGCACCAAATGCAATTGTGCCTTAGCTGAACGTGACACAGTGGCTGGTGGGCTGATGGGCGGATCCAGAGCCCTGAGAAATCGATGGAAATATTCCTACAGACTCTTGTAGACTTTGAATCTGACTCACAAGGAGAGTGGATCTCTGCCTCGAGCAGTTGATACACAGAGAGAACAGGCAGAGGGTAGAGGGGAAAAAGGAACTTACCCAAGTTCAGAGAAAACAACTTCTGGTTACTATTCCAATTCTGTCCTTGTTCTCAACTTGGTGTCATCTGCAAACTTGCTGAGGGTACCCTCAGTCCCCTCGACCAGATTGTTGCTAAAAATATTAGAGAACTGGCCCCGACGCCGTGGCGAACACCACTTGTGACTGGCCGCTGACTGGATTTAACTCCATTCACCACAATTCTTTGGGCTGGGGCATCCAGCCAGTTTTCTACACAGCACCCAAGCCATGAGCAGCCAGTTTCTCCAGGAGGAAGCTGTGGGAAACAGTGTCAAAGGCTTGACTAAAGTCCAGGTAAACAACATCCACAGCCTTTCTCTCATCCACTAAGCAGGTCACCTTGTCACAGAAGGAGATCAGGTTCGTCAAGCAGTACCTGCCTTTCATAAACCCATGCTGACTGGGCCTGATTGCCTGGTTGTCCTGTGTGTGCCACATGATAGCACTCAAGGTGACCTGCTCCATAACCTTGCCTGGCACCAAGGTGGAACTGACAGGGCTGTAGTTCCTGGATCCTCCTCATATCTTACTACCTCATATTAGTCAAGTCATCCAACCTGGCACGGGCAGAGTCAGTAGTAAGACGGTGATTAGTCTGCTCTCTCTTGAACTATGATGTCTCTAGCATCTGTGTAACATCACCACTCAGTCATGTGAGTGGTGCTCGCTGCCGAACAATTCATGACAAAGTAAAGAATTTTATATATTTATTGTTATCTAAACATGGTAAAACCATTTCTACTCTAGTCAGACTTTTTTTCATAAAACACAGACTGAAGGTGTTTGTTTTAGATGAGATTTGATCACACTTGAAAAAGTGCAAGGAAAGGATTGCTATGACCCAGAGCATTAGTGACTACACAAAAGCATGTCAGGAGAAGTAACAGATATGAAGTGATTGTCCAATGTATAAAGTCTCTAACATGATGTGACACAAATCTCAGATGTCTTACTACATAGTTTTATTTTTTGTTCTCGAACAATTATGCCTTGAAAATACTCACCCCTTGCTGTGAAAAGGTAACTGACTGTTCATCCTTGTACAAGTAGGAGCTGATAGCTGCAGTCTTAGCAGGTCTTCTTTGGTTGTGTCAGTAGGCTAAATAAAATCTGTGTTGAAATAGTTTATGCAAAACTCTACCCAGAAGAAAGTCTGACATAAAAACCCCAACAAATAGAATTGCCTATACTAATAATGTTGCAGTAAGACATGACAACTGGTTTGGATGTTGAGCTGAAATGGATGTGCATGTGGGTTTTTCACTGCATTTTGGTTTGGTTTGTTTCTTTTTTGTTCCCTGTGTGCTTTGAAATTTTTCACTTTCCTAGCAGTTACTCTTCCAAACACAAAGGACAACTAAACTGACATCAAGTAAAGTTAGTATTCTCCTGTCATGTCTCTGGACATCATCTGTGACAGTTGTGCTTGCGGTGATTCAGTCCCTCACACGTCACAGTTTTCATGTCAGCTCTCTGTTTCACGTTGCAGAAATCCCTTCTGTCAGCTCCCATTCAGTTTGATAGGTCATGCTTACACCTGCAAGCTGGGGCAGTGCCTCTCTGACAGGATCTGTCACAGCACAGCAGTCACCACGCTCAGCCAAACAGCAACTTCACTCAGCAGCAAGTTTGTTATGATGACTTTTTGGATTTGATATTTTATTTTTTCCTTTTTTTTTTTTTTTTTCTTTTTCCCCCTGCCTCCTCTCTGCCAGCGACACACACTGGGAACTACAAGAGAAATGACAACTTTCATCAGTGGGGAGAAACCAGAGACTTTTCTGGCAAAGTCAGGCCAAGATGATGGCTTGTTTTTCATGTCTTGGTCTGCGCCAAGCCTATTACAGGATGTCATGACAGCTAAAGCATTCCTTGGGTGTGCAAAGCTCATGAATCATTTAAATGCATGTCCCTGTATTTCTAAGCCATGCAGCTCAAGGAATTATTAAAATTAGATTTGGCAAAAGCCTCTGAGGTCATCTGCTCTGTCCACTCCTGACGACACAGGATTGCTCTCTCTAGGCACTGGCTGGGCATGTCCTCCAGTCTTCTGTCCACTCACATTTAGCTGCATGTAGAATGCCATGGGATTCTCAATTACTCCCACAGATCTCATCCTTGAAAAGTCTCTGTCATTATTAAGCCTCTATTTTTTATTTATCCTGCAACAGGTCTTGGTAAGTTCTTGGACCAATGGAAGCTATACAAATCAGAGGAGATGGAAGAGGCCTGAGATCCAAGACTTATGTGCTCTTGTGTTGCGTGACCTTCCATAACCCACTTAGCATTTTCACCTTTGTCTATGTAGACCCATTTTATTAAAGCAAAGAATTTATCTCTTGGTATGTCATGCACTGTGACTAGCACATAGTCACATTAGTAATTACTATGGAGTAACTCCTTTATGGAGTTATATCTTGTTTATTTTACCACAAATAAATACACATTTTAGCTTTTCACTGTCAAACAGCTAATTTCAGTGTGATCGTAGATGACCCAATAAACCTTAGTTGTTGGACATTGCTTGTGCAGGTTGTGATCTTAATTTATGGGGTGGGAGAGGCTCTCCCCTTTGTGCTCAATGTACTGGCAGGTATATTGAGAAAATTGAATCCCTAGACACAAAGGTGGAGAGTCTATGGCTTTATTCCCATCACACTAGAAAACGTGGCTCAATGTAAAGGAGCCACATGAGATCATGAGGACAATATGACTGTGGTATCACAATTTCATATAGTGTGAAGGCAACCATGGAATATGTGGGTATGCAAGTTGTCAGAAGAATTCAGACTCATTCTTTCCTTTCTGTCGTCAGAAATCTTACAGATACTTGGACTGTATCTAAAAGTACATCTTTAAAATTGAAGGCATATATTATTCCCACTGTACCACAGACATCCAAGATGAATACACGGTACAAAACACCACACACCATGGATTTGCACAGAATTACAGTATTTGCTGCCTGTGCTCCCAGGTAAGATAAGGAACACAAAAGAAGAAACACATCTAGAACTGTTTTCTCTATATGCCTAGCATTAATATTTAACATCTGCCCAACTTAAATACAGGAACAGAGTTTAAATTCTACAAATAGTTTTGAAGCTCTGAGATGGGTTTTCCTGGAATAAAGCAGAATTTCTTCTTGTGTTCTCTGTCTGGACAAATTCAAGTGATCTAAATTTGGGCAAAACAGGTGTTGAGACTAAAAAGGAGATGGAGAGAGATTGAAGATTTAGAGTTGTAGTTAATCATTGAGAAAGATAGGACTTGTCTCTAGAAGTTTAAAGACAGCAGTGCTTTTGTAGTAAAGGGTTGTGCTTTAAGGTCTAGTAGTCAATTAAAATGGGAAAGTATTTGGTGGCCAGATAAAAAAGACTATCAAAATCACAATAGGCTATATGAGGCAGAGAAAACTAGTTTTATGCTGAGGACACCAGTCTGATAATTTGAGATGAACTTTCATTGCTAGTGCTGTAATAGGCTCTTTCATTAAGGTCAAGTAAATCACCAGAAATATGGTCACACCACATGTGGTAGAACATTCAGGTGAATATGAGAAGATACCAGAGCAGTCTGTTTCTGGAATCAGTAACTGCGTGATCATCACTGTGCTCTTATTCAAAGCAAGTGTGAGTCTGCCCACATTCCATCCATACCTGTGTCACAGGATCTTGATCTTGATCTAGTCAGGTATATTTAACTATAAAAGGATTTAAATGTTTTATGCCTTGGATTTTTTTTTTTTTTTTTT
>KL257015.1:3969-14644 GCA_000699545.1 Podiceps cristatus
GATATTTTCATTATTGCTGAGCAGTCTTATGCAGCGTCAAGGCCTTTTCTGCTTCTCACACACAACCCACACCCCCCCACACAGTGAGTAGCCCGAGAGTACACAAGAAGTTGGAAGGGAACACAGCTGGGACAGCTGACCAAAAGGATATTCCATACCATATGATTTCATGCTCAGCATATAAAGCAGGGAGAAGGAAGGGGGGGACATTTGGAGTTACAGTTTTTGTTTTCCCATTACACATGATAAAGCCCTGCTTTCCTGGAGATAGCTGAACACCTGCCTGCTGATGGGAAGTGGTGAATGAATTCCTTGGTTTGCTTTGATTATGTGCGCAGCTTTCGGTTTCTATATTAATCTGTCTTTATCTCAACCCATGAGTTTTCTCACTTTCACATTTCTGATCCCCGTTCCCTTCCCACGAAGGGGAAGTGAGCAAGCAGCTGTGTGGTGCTTAGTTGCTGACTGGGGTTAAACCATGACAAGACTATGCAAAGCAAATAGGATTATTTTAAAATGTGCTTTAATTTCTGTGTAACACTCTGACATTTTGTCTACCTGTTCCTTAATTTTTGCAATATTTATGCACAGATCTCTTTACAGAGTTTTGGTGTACTCTATAATTAACCTTTTGTTTAGCAATAGCAATTATAATTAAATTATCATGCTGAACTATATAATATTTCATACTAAACTCACAGCTGTTGACTTCATTTCAGTTTGAATATAGCCAAGGTACTGAAGGAGATTTTCCCCCATATCATCTTATTAAAATCATTACAGGCATCTTTTAAAAAGTACAATCTTAATTAACTTAAATTAACTTTTAATTTGAACAACTGATTTTGTCATTAATATACTAAAGATGTTGTGGCTCACCATGAAACATCAAACATTTAAGGAATTAAATGGAACACATTTTTAATTAATTCCTACATCCGAGATGACATTCAATTGATTCTGCTTTAAAACATCTGTAAAATACATTGTTGGAGTTTTGTTTAATCCTCTATAATTTCTTGTTGTTCTTTCTTTTTCTTTTATAACCTTCTTGTCACTCACCCTTTTTCACAGAATTGTTCAAATGTCAGTTATTAAGACTGTGTCCCACAACTGTCCAGCAAGTTTATCTGCTGAATATTCTGTTCTGCTGCATTAGATAACAGTTCTTACTTCTTGCAGTGGTCTTTAGTTCAAATCTGTTTTATTTTATATCATTTCAGCTGTCATTCACAGCCTTTTTCCTCCAGAGTCATCTGCTTCTACACATGTCCTGTTCCATTCCAGTGTTGTGAATGCAATATCTGGTTTGAATGAGCCTGTTAATTCAGTCTCGACTTTTTTTAATATAGTTTTATATCCTACCCTCAGGGGGATACTATAATCCCTTCAAGCACTGGTCTGGCTGTCACACAGGGGGAAATTAAGAAATATATGGGCTTACCATTAATTACTAAATATGTATTCCCAAAATGGAACCCTTTATGGTGTGTAATAATGTTGTCAACTTTCCAGTTCTCCAAGGCAATCCGCGTAATCCCACACTTACCTACTTTGTTGCTCTTGCTTTGATAAATTCCTTATACTTAAGTTTCTTGCTTAGCTGAAGGTTTGTGGAGATAGTCCCCACTGACACAAAATATGGAATTCATCTGATTAAATAGTAAGAAACACATTTTGAGAGGGTGATTCATCTCATATTAGTATAGAAATCTGGAATAGGTTAGATAACTCGTATTCTATTTTTCCCATTCAATACAAAGAGACAACACATTACCTGAATTACTTGTCAGTATTCTGCTTTGGCTAATTCCACAGTAGTTATTTATCTGCTGGAAAATTTTCCACTGTGTGGTAGGTTGACCACAGCCAGCAGCTAAGCACCCACGAAGTCACTCACTTACTCCCCCCACACCTCCAATGGGACAGGAGAGGGATAGGAACTATCCCTACTGTTCAGCAGTAGGCAAAACACTGGTGTATTATAACACTGGTTTAGTCAGAAATCCAAAACACAACACCATACTGGCTGCTCCAATTAAAATTAACTCCATTCCAGCCAGACATAGTACACACAGCCATCTCCAAAAGAAAAAACAAACAACAACAACAACAACAACAAAAAAAAAAAAAAAAAAAAAAAAAAAAAAAAACCCACAACTTTGCCTCTTATTTCCCATCACAGTAGTTTATAGGGAGGGTGAAGGGAAATATTATCCTACAAATTAAATTTCTGTGTCTATGGAGAAAGCAAGGCACAACTTTTGCCATATTTATTTCATGTTGTGTGCCCTCTCCCATACAGAACATCTTTGCTTGTGCCCTTCTTTTTACCAGGAAAAAATGGTTTTAAGCAAAGTAACTACTATTCTCATCTCCTCTACCCTTCCCTGCATCAAACATATCAAAGACAGTAAAGACCAGCCAGTTTTCATACTGAAAACACAAGCAAGCCTTTAGCACTTTGAATATAAATAGACATTAAGAGTTCTTTTTAACTGGGCAAGTTTTCCATATAAACTCAGCTATAAACCAGGTACAATTTTATAATTGAGCTATAAAACCTAGAAATTAAAAGCAGACATAACAGCCCCCTGTATGTGAAACTTTTCAGACTTGTGTTTCCTCTCTCTTTACTATGCACTGTTCTATGAAGGTGCTTACTAAATCATCTCTGCTCCAGAAACAAATCCACAGCACTCCAAAATGACATTGTGCTCTACAGTATTTTTTCAGTACAAATGTAGTCTACTTTGTGGATAGTGGTGCTAATTGCTCCCTAATTCCCTTTTCTAGCTCTTTAAATATTCAGTGGTCTTGATAACCAGCTTAAAAGAAATAAAACAAAAATGTCTTTCCAGTAGGTTTTCCATCTCTCTGTAAAAGTTTCCTTCTTTGCACATAAGTTACCTTTAAGATTTCTTTATCTATATTACTACATGCCATATTTTTAGACATCTAGTTGTCCAGTGGTGTTTGCTTTGACATGTCCAGGCTAAAAATTCAGGCTCTGTATCCAGTGCATAAAAAGAATTAATTTGTTATGAAAACAAGAAGACCCTGCATGCTACGAGACCGACCCAGATGGGTCAGTAGGGATGGAATTCATCTGCCTTATGCCCAGGCTATCCATCTATTCACTGGAGAGAAACAGATACATTCAGAGGTTAATTCACCTGTCCTATCTCAGCTTTTTGTCTTATGAGGGTATGAATCATCTCCTAAAGATGACTATTTCTCTCTTTTTAATATAAAAGTTGACTGGAATGACCAGCTAACTTTTAAACAGTGAATCAGAACAGAAGACTCTTGGGCTTGAGAATATACCTTACAGTATGCTTTGTCTATACTCAGAATTCACAGCTTTAAGAGCAGGACAGCAACTGATATCTCAAGTCTTTCTTCTAAAAGGTGACTTATTTATTCAAAAATATTTCAGGATCAGATAGAAATAAGATTTTTATTTCATTCCTTAGTCCTAAAATAAATTCTTTTCTTTTCATTTATGCACACACATAAGCACACATATTCGATTAAATATATAATCTAGCATAAAAACAAGGACTCGAACCTGGAAATCACACACTAACTGCTTCATGAAAATGCTTCATGAAAAGTAAAATAACCTTGCCAAGATGAATCACAACAGATTTATAACATAATATGTTATGACATAACAGGGTGCTCTACCAGATAAAGCAGGTTCAACCAACCATAGCTCAAACAGGAAACTGGACTACAGGCTCTGCAATTTTAATTCCAAGTATTCCTTTAGCTGTGGTACATTTTGTACCAAACAAACCAGTGGCCTAGAACAAAGAACAAATCTGAATGTGAAAAAGACTGGGCTGGATGCTTCTGTAGTTGTTCCTGTTACTGGAGTCTCCACTTGGCTCTTTTCACCATGTCTCTTTTATCAAAAGCCTATTTTATTAGCCTCTGAGAACACAGGACACATATGACTTGGCAGATAAGATACTCAAAGGAGCAGGCTGTAGATAATACAGTAGAGGTGGAACTATTCTGCAGTGCTAGAAGTAAAATGTGTCTTGCACACTGAGATTCTGATATTAAGGTCTCTGTTCTGTAACAATAAACATTTTCAGTCAGTCAGCAGCTAATGGGGGTTGGGATGCAGGAGCTGGCAGTTTTGCATTACGAAAAAGGTAGAGATAGTTAGATATTAAATTTCATGCAAGTCCCCACGTGTATCTAGCCAGTAGGCATTTTTTAATATTTAACACATAGAGGCAATTGGCTTTGGTCTGTATTGACTAACATTTTATCCATTTCCATCTAAAATACTCCACAGAAGGACTAATTCCTTTTGAAGACATACACAAGTAACCATTCTGCCAAATGTTGACTGACAGCCAAGCTGGCCAGGGTCAGTTTCTGAGCACTCTTTCTAAAAGCATTTAAACAAATCAAGCTGCCACCTAGACACCCAGGAAATTACCAACATGAGTATGAAGTCATGTTAGCACAGAAAAATTGATTGTGAATTACAGTTCACATATCAAACACAAAGAAACCGATTCAGTTCCTGTTTCAGTCCCATATTCTGGTTCAGACCAGAAGTGGCTGCTGGAGCAGCACCACATTCTCCCTGTCTTGATCCTTTCCTTCCTCACTTAAGGGAGTCATTGTTATCTGGAGTTTCTATACATCACACCACAGGATTTACACATATCTCTCTGAAAAACATGAACATAAACTTTGAAATACTTCATGCTACCATATTCATTAATACATATTAAATGTCATCCTTAAGTCAAATAGATTGGTCTAGATAATTATATAATTAAATATTATTCAGAATTGTACAGTGGTTCTGTAGCTCCAGTTATTTGATGCAATTATTCCTAATTTACATCAGAATGACTGAAATTAAAGTCAGTCTAGGATACCAAAAGTTTTAAAGGCCAGGAGGACAAAACCCTATTGTGAGCAAGTTCTTCAAAAAACAAATGAGCAACATTGTTCAGGGGAAATTCCCTAAGTAGCTACTTTTAAGAATAATAATATAATATAGATAATTAGGGCTGCTGCTTGTATAAATACTTGCATTTAAAATAGCATTTCACACTAATTATCTGCAGTTCAAGCTAAAAACCATTTTGAAAAAAAACTTAACTTTTTAGCTGCTATAAGTCACCATGGTCCATTAACGTCAGTACAGATAACACTGTATAGATTGCCAGATTCATACCAGCTAAGAATTTTAATTTGTTTTTTCTCTCTTCCCTGGAGTGGATTGATGGTTCAGATAGATTTGGGGTCACTACCTAGCATTGCCTTGTTTTCTCTCTGAAGATGAGTTGTGCTGTACAGTGAAATTAAGCTGAGAAAAAAGTGACATCAGATAGCCCTCGGGGAAATTGCTTTGTCATGTCACCCAGATTTAATTAGGCAAAACTAGGAGGGGAGGTTGGAAGCTTAGCTGACATTGAATGCCATTCATGTATTTCTAAGATTAGAATTCCCTGTGACTTGGTACAGAAAAAATAAGAAATCATCTTATACTTGATTATAATTTGATTTTAAGAAAACATTTTAATTTTTCAATGTAATTAACTGAATAATGAAAAAGATATGAATCAATTCCTTGGTGAAAGTGTTTTTGCAGCTCTTTCAGACTTTTTTGGTTTTGCAGTATACGTTACCATTTCTGGGTTTTGGTTATTTTGGGGTTTTTTTGTCCTGTCTCTCTCTCTCTTTTTTTTTTTTTTTTAATTTTTTTTTTTAAATGGTTTAGATAGTACAACCAGCATCTACACAGATAGGTGATTAGTGTCATTTTTTTTCCCTTACTGAAAAATAAGGTGTCACTGAGAACTTTTTTCCAGTTCAGAACATTTGCATATGTGCTTAAATTTGGTTTCACATAACAGCCTGATTGAATTCACATATTAGGACTGAAATTCGGTGTAGATAATTCCTTAGTTATGATAGCTATCATACCTCAAAAACAAACAAACAAATAAATCCTCATACAGTGATGGGATCTGAGATTACTACTGCTATTCAGGGACAAGATCCCAAAAGTATAATGTGTGGTTCTCTGCAAAGATCAGTCTAGTGTATAGTAGTAATAAAAAATTTAACTGAATTTTAGGAGTTTCTAGGAAAGACAACAGATAACAAAATAAAAAAATGCCACTGCAAATTCATGCTGGATCTTTAATACTTTGTACAGATATTGTCCTTCCATTTCAAAAAGGATGTGAATAGACAAATGTTCAAAGACGAGAAATAGGATTATCAAAGAAGAATTTGGAGGAACTTGATACTAACAACCTTTAGACCAGAAAAGAAAAAAGTAAACAGAGAGGGATGATGATGATGAAATCTATGAAGCCGTGAATGGCACAAAAAAGGTGAACAGTGAGTGTCTGTTCATTGTCTTTACTTTTCAAGAACTAGAGGTACTTATGACCTGCCTTTGCTATGTTATCGTCTTGTGCAGAACCTTGATCCCTTCCACATAAGAACGGACTTGGCAGTGATGGGTTAACGGTTGGACTCGATGACCTTAAGGGTCTTTTCCAACCTTGACAATTCTATGATTCTATGAAAGAAGAAAAACACAGGAAAAAAAATTTAAAGTGGTCTTTATTTCTTACTTGTATGATCTAGGCAGAAGTAATTTTCACAGTAGAGCCACTGGCCTAGTAAATAATGAAATTTGACTTATTTGAGAGCTTTACTTCCTGAGTTCTTTCAAACACCTGTGAAAGTCTGACTTTTTCATAGGAGCCTATGGAATCCAGAGCAAAGATTTCAGATACTGCAGGGAATATGAAGCTCTCATACATTAGAAGTACAATTTGGTAGAAAATTTTTGAAAGCTTTTTCTTCTCTACAATCTGTTCCTCCATTACTGAAGGAAAAATTGTTGTTCTCTCTCAGTCAAACATTGTGAACATAACAAATTTTTGTACTACATCATTTGGCATAAGGTGACAGAAGTTAGGACATACTAGAGGAATAGTAAGGGAAGAACACTCTGGAAGAGTAAATTCTGGAAAACAGATAATAGGATTCTAAGTCATTTGCCTACAAAAACTATTTTTCTTTTACTATTCCTTTACAAGCAGTACTTGGTGTCATGATTATGGTTTCCAGCTCAGTCTTCCATGTTACTAGGCCAGATGCTGAGAGAATTCAGGTTTACTTAAATCACCATAATGTAACAGTTTCATTTTCCAGTACTAAAATAGCTTTTCGAGAATATGACAGTTTCATGCTATGTGACTACTATATATGCTGTGAGGCCTTATAAGAAACACTTTTTTTCTATTTAAGTATTTTCAATGTGAAAATAATGAAATAAGATGAAAAAATAATGAAATAAGATTTTTAATCTAAGTCATTAAACTGAATGGTTTCTGCCATAAGCTACAGTAGTTGCTAGACAGCACAGTAACATTCATTCTCTTGGCTTCAAAACTGTAAGCTAAACATTTTGCAGAGGATTACAGGAACTCTCTCACCATATTCAAACACTTGTCATTTTTTGTTTGTCAGAGTAAACTGTCTATGCTAGGTATCCCCTGGACTTCACATAAATAAAGTTCCTAATAAGCCATATGGACATTTAATATAATATTACCTAACAGCATACCCTTCTCATTTCTTAATATATTTTTTTTAATTCTTATGAGAATCAATTCTTGTATCTAAGCTAAATATGACTATTTTACTTAGCTATTTCATTATATTACAATTTTTTCTAGAGAAAAGACAATAAATTATTATTAATTGTATGTAAACAATGTGTATATATCCATTTATAAAATATGGTACATCAACTTTTTTAAAAATGGAACCCATATGCTTACAGGAGTTTGCCCCCTTTTTGTCACTACCAACACTATCTAGTGAATCATTTCTGTTACTTTTAAAATCTATGTGAATTTGTTAGCTTTGAAATTGCATAATATTGACTTGAGACTTCCTAAAGTAGGTGGCTGTTTTGTAAGCTTTCCTTGCAAATTTTGCTGATACTAGTCCATTCAGAGTGGCAGCCCCAGAGGCTTGTTTACATGCTCAGATTCCAGGCTGTCTTCTCTATTTAAGAATGAAACCAAATCAGAGATCTAGACATGTACATAGCAAAGAATCCTGTTGACTTGATGTACTTTTTGAAGCTAAATGTATAATTGGGAGGGATGAGCCATGTGTCACTTCAACTAAGTTCTATTAATCAGACTTACAGGTGAAGTTGTGTTATGCAGTTGTGAAGAAGGTAAATTCTGCAAGTGTGTAAGGTGAATGGAGCCATGCTATTTTTCTGCTCTTCCCACATTCTTCAAAGCTTTAAACAGCTTAGGCTTATAACTCCATTTTTGGGTAATCCAAGGGTCTGCCCGATCTGCCAAATAATACATGCTCAAACCTGGAACACTGATCAGATCCACACAGCATTTAAAAACTGGATAAGTCTGGAGAAAGTTCATGCCACACATTGCTTCAAAAAGGGCAGCTTGGAGAAGACTGGTCCAGTTTTGATTCCCTCTGCCCTCAATAGCTCTCCAGAACTTCTCCAAAAAGCTTTGTTCCTGCAGACAGGCTGTGTGCCTTAATGCCGTATCAGATAGCAAAGTTTAGTAATTGAATCTAGCCCTTAAGTTCAGGAGTGGATTTCAGCTCACTTAAATATAGGTGACTGCTTCTATTATACTCAGTGAAAATCTATTAAGTACAGTAGGTGGGGTTCAAGTATATTTATCATACCTTAAGATAGACTTTCATTATCTGAATTTTTTGTTGTCTGAATATCATTCTGGACTTGTGACTGTATTGATCAAGGGCTTATTTCCATTTCCTAAATGTGGGAGTCTAACATCATATGAAATACTTTAAGATATCCAAAACATCTGTCTGGGGCTGACAGATGTAAGATGGGACCAATAGGAAACATATGCCTGGAGGGCCCAGCTCAGCGGGGCCTACGGTTGGTCGGGGCAGGGCTGTGTGGAGCTGGAGACCAGCCTTGCTATGGCATCACTGGGACAGGGGCTGATGACCCCAGGGGGGCAATATGGGGTCCTGGGTCAAGGGCAGGGTGGGGGAGCCCCAGTGGAGGCTGGGCTGGGACAGTGAGGCCTGGTGGTGCCCTTAAAGTCCAGACAAACTGAATCTTAATCAAGTGATGGTAAATTGAGTATCATGCTAGATGTTTCCAGTTAGGTAACGGTCATTGATGAGAACTTTCTAAGTGTAAATTTTGGATGTTGTATTTACACACATTTGAATTTAGTTACTTACATTTTGCCCAAATGTAAGAAATCAGTTTAAGATTGTTGTAATAGTATGAGATCCCCATCAAAAACAAGAGAAAGAAATCAAAACATCTCATTCAAGAAAGACTGAGATAGCTAGAGAAGAAGATAGAATCAAAACAGGGGAACAAGACTTCAGACAGCTCATTCCGAACAAAAATGTCAAAGCACAAAACTCCTGATATTTGACCACACATAAATAATTGCAGTCGATATCTCCATCTAAATTAGCTGTAAGGGGTATGCATTTCAGTCAGTAGAATTCAGGAAGTTAAGGAAAAAACAAAACAGTAAAATAAACAGTTGTATTATCACTATATTAATATAATAGATTATCACATAAACTGTTCAATGGAAAGTCAAAGAGATTTGTTGATGTAAGATTACACATACCCAGACTTAAATGATAAAATTTTAAGACACATGTAGTCAAGATTTCTTACATATTCATTTTTCAAAAGCATTAAAATCATTTAAAAATTTCAGGGGGTCCAAAGAAGTAAATTTCAGACAAACCTACCTGGAAGCTCCATTATATGAATAAGTATCTTACTTAATGACAGACTCACAGTGTTAATAGTTTTGCATTAATGCATTATTCAAAACAGATTCTTAAGGTGCTGAACAAGTTATTCTGTGACAGCCAAAAAAATAAATCTTGTTCAGGCACTCGCAGACATGACAGAGTTAAGCAAGAAGCAATGAATTGCAAATTTTACAGAAATACCCACTGCACATATCTGGAGATAATTTATGGTTTAGAGAATACATCAGATGAATTTGAAAGGATCTGGAAGCAATTTCTAAAATACACGTGAAGTGATTTACTTAATTCTAGATCCAACACTTAACTGCTAGCATATGGCTCAACAACTTGTGCAACATACATACGCTGACTGTCTGAAGTAACGCATTTTTTTTTTCTTCATTCAATTATGACTTACCATCTCTTTTACCTTTCAAAGTGTACATGGAGGTGTTCACCAGAATCCAAAAAAGATACCAGTAAAAATTATGGCTCTTACCATGCCAAGACTTATTCATGGCAGCTGTGGGTTGGCTGCTGGCTAGACAAAATGAATACTGAGAAATCTTACTTTATAAATGGGAAGCTTAAAAGTATTGACTTCAACATGAACTATTATGGCAGCTGTGATTATTCTAGCTTATTTCTAGCTACAGCACCATGACCTTTGTAAGGGCCCTTTGTTTCTAAAAACATCATTGTAAATTTTAAAATTGAACATCTTCTGTGTGTCTTTCTGGTTGGGTACATACTGTGTCTATTTAATTTATAATGAATGTTTTTCACTAATTCTGGTACACTTGAAGTGGATAGAAGATTGAATGTGTTATACACTTTTCACTTTTTTTTTTTTTTTTTTTTT